>CAUOFW020005369.1:271211-312276 GCA_963454935.2 Ilex paraguariensis
TTTTGACATTGTAGTCCCTTGTTTATACTTACTTTTGGCCTTGTATAATTTTTGTAACAAACATTGTTTATATTTACAAAGGCATGTATATGAGACTCTTTTGGGACATTTATTCTTTTACGAATAAATGTATGTACTGATAATGATTATGGTAGTATTCGAGACTATATAATTGTGAATGGATAGATAGACCCGGTGTGGTCAATGTTGTACAGGTTGCGTTTTGAGTAGAGCTCCTTATACAAAGGAGACTCTGTCCAAATTTTGTTAAGTTATGGATCCCAAGAAATGGGGCATAACGGTATGGTATCAAATTACACGATATCCACCAGTATTACACAGGTCGATGGATAACCAATCGGATAATTACAGACACCCGGACTTTGGGGTGTCACAAGATTGATCATAAAATCGAAGAAATGTATGAAGACATAACAAGAGACTCTGGATTCTTTGCTCTACATTCCACCTTCATCGAGCCATGCTTGTGTGGGGGGTGTGCCACCAGAAATCGCGTTTGAAGTTCTCACCTTAATTACCAACAAGTCGACAAGAAGTGAAATANGGGAGTGTTGGAGTATAGATAGTCTAGGTTTATTAGGATTTCTTTTCCTAGGTTTATTAGGATTTCTTTTCTCTTTTTTACCCTTACTATGATTTTTATATTTTGCCTATATATACGGGGTTTTACTCTTAATTTGAGTATCTCCTTTTACTCATAATTATTTCAAGTGAATCTAAGTGCGTGTTTGGAATGTATTTCAAAAAATAATATCCGAAAATATGTTTTTGAAAAAAGAGANCTCATGGCATGACATGATCTATAACATTCAATCATAATAGACATATTTAAATGAATATATCAAATGATCGTNCGATTTGAGAACTTTTCAAGAGACCGCAAATAAAAGTATTCACTGAACTAGGGTTCACCTAGATGCCTAGTAAAGAACGAGTTGGCTGGCGAGAAAGAGCTGCAAATCATGAAAAGCATTTCCACAAAAGGGGACAGTCGGCCGGGAAGTTTTGCTTCTAGAATACCAACTACTTGGGAAGAGATGTATTTTATATTAGGAAATTTGAAAATTACTGTGACAGCTCTTCAGATTAGGTATATGTTTTGATGGTACTTGTTTTTATTTTCAAAAACTTTATACCGCGGTCCTTTAAAGAGAGCAAAATTTGCTGATGTGAAACAACAACAAATTTTTTCATGTAGTGAAACATGAAGTTCAGAATCTAAGTGCGTGTTTGGAATGTATTTCAAAAAATAATATCCGAAAATATGTTTTTGAAAAAAGAAAAGAAAATTTCGCAATTGACTTAGCCGCCTTCAACAATCAATGCTTTCACAAATCCAAAAATCAACACAACATAGTTGGAAAAATCAACAGATCTGAAAATCAACAAATAAAATATCAACCGATAAAAAAAAAAATCAAAGCTTAGATAGCAACACAAAAATCAACAGATCTGGCTGGGAAAAAAAAAAGATCCAAAAAAATAAAAAAATAAAATCTGATCTGAAGCAATCGTCAAAGAAATCAACAGATTTAAAGCAATCGCCGGAGAAATCAACAAATCTAAAACAATAAATCATCAGACAAAATCCTTGTTTTTTGCAGATACAATCCAAACGGCCCTAAAATTTCAACGAACCCGAAGAGTTGCCATTGTAATTTTTCCTTCAAAACACATACACAGTCAATTGGCAAAAAAACAAAAAAAGAAAAGGAAAATGGCAAAGGTCTCTGGTCATACATTGTTGTCTCTTTTGAANGTTGGAAAAATCAACAGATCTGAAAATCAACAAATAAAATATCAACCGATAAAAAAGAAAATCAAAGCTTAGATAGCAACACAAAAATCAACAGATCTGGCTGGGGAAAAAAAAAGATCCAAAAAAATAAAAAATAAAATCTGATATGAAGCAATCGACAAAGAAATCAACAGATTTAAAGCAATCGCCGGAAAAATCAACAAATCTAAAACAATAAATCATCAGACAAAATCCTTGTTTTTTGCAGATAAAATCCAAACAGCCCTAAAATTTCAACGAACCCGAAGAGTTGCCATTGTAATTTTTCCTTCAAAACACATACACAGTCAATTGGCAAAAAAACAAAAAAAGAAAAGGAAAATGGCAAAGGTCTCTGGTCATACATTGTTGTCTCTTTTGCATGTTTGCATGTTTGCCTTAACTATTTAGCCTGTGAATATGCAGCTAGATGAGCCGTAAAGGTTGGTTGAACATGCCCAATCCACATGCATATTTGGTACAACCTCACAGATCCAAAATACTATTTCCTTTTGCTTTTGATCACTTTAAAGCATAAAAAAGCAAAAGGCAAGTACAAAATTTGATGCCATTAAGTTTCGAGAATGACACGATACGATTAATTAATTTAAATAACATTTTTATTTAAAAAATAATAATTTTTTTTTTTACTTTTTTCATTTATTTAGATCTAGTATTTATAAATTGTTCTATTAAGTAAACCATCTTTAACATAATAAAAATTAACAATGACTTGAATATTGGGAAATTTANAAAAAAAAAAAAAGAAAAGGAAAATGGCAAAGGTCTCTGGTCATACATTGTTGTCTCTTTTGAATGTTTGCATGTTTGCCTTAACTATTTAGCCTGTGAATATGCAGCTAGATGAGCCGTAAAGGTTGGTTGAACATGCCCAATCCACATGCATATTTGGTACAACCTCACAGATCCAAAATACTATTTCCTTTTGCTTTTGATCACTTTAAAGCATAAAAAAGCAAAAGGCAAGTACAAAATTTGATGCCATTAAGTTTCGAGAATGACACGATACGATTAATTAATTTAAATAACATTTTTATTTAAAAAATAATAATTTTTTTTTTTACTTTTTTCATTTATTTAGATCTAGTATTTATAAATCGTTCTATTAAGTAAACCATCTTTAACATAATAAAAATTAACAATGACTTGAATATTGGGAAATTTAATATGACAGGAACTTGAATATGATATAGCATCATTAGGTGAACATCGTTTGAACAGATGACACATGTTGAGAGGAGGGGGGGGGGGTGTTAGTGGTGTACTGCACATGATGGGTTCTAAGTCGTGAAAGAGGAGGGAGCTAGTACAAAAGAACAAAAGAGCACAGAGAGATGAAAATAAGATGAATAAAGACCAAACTGGTTCACGGGTCAGATTGTTTCAACCACTCATGACCAGTCCTTCACAGATGCCAACAATTCTCTACAATGAAATCTTTCACGCCCCAATTCAACTCTATGACCCACCATTACCCCTATGGGTCATAGCCATGCCAAAGCATCCCAAAAGCTGCAACTCTCTCTCTCTCTCTCTCTCTCTCTCTCTCTCTCTCTCTCTCTCTGTGAATATATATAGTGAATATAACGGGATAGGGCTGAAAGTAACATGGGCAACTTAGGCATGCTTGGGGCCTATTGTAGTGTAGAGTAGAAAGGTTTCGTTTTATCTTCATTCACCATGCCGCCGCCACCACCATCATCTTCTTCTTCATCATCTTCTTCTTCTTCTTTTTGTTTTCCTTCTGGTTTTCACAAGTTCTTCTTTGTTTTTTGGTTCTACACTTTGGGGAAGGTTGAAGTTTTGAATGCTGCAACAACTGTGAAAGTTGGTAACATTTCGAATGTGGAAGATGCTCAGTATTTTCACATCTACTACGGCCAGACCTTCAAAGTCATCAAGAACACTTTCGATGGCAAGAGCTATCTTCTTATCCAGGTATTCCAATCTTTCTCTCTCTCTCACATACACACACAAACAGAAAGAGAGAATGTCAGCCAGCTAAGGGGTTTGCTTGGCCATGCCAACACGCCACATTATCATTGGAGGGAGAAAACATGGACAATAACGATTACACTACCTCAGTATTATCATATATTGTAATTGCCNCAAGAACACTTTCGATGGCAAGAGCTATCTTCTTATCCAGGTATTCCAATCTTTCTTTCTCTCTCTCTCACATACACACACAAACAGAAAGAGAGAATGTCAGCTAGCTAAGGGGTTTGCTTGGCCATGCCAACACGCCACATTATCATTGGAGGGAGAAAACATCGACAATAACAATTACACTACCTCAGTATTATCATATATTGTAATTGTCCAATAATAAATAAATAAATAGGCAAAATGGACCTAATTATTTCAAATAATCACCCTGTTATGTAGGATAATAACCGTCACATATTCAGAAAGTAGGGTTTATTTGTCCATTTGTTTGTTTATTATTGGACAATTACACCACATAACAATACTGGCATAATNAAATAAATAGGCAAAATGGACCTAATTATTTCAAATAATCACCCTGTTATGTAGGATAATAACCGTCACATATTCAGAAAGTAGGGTTTATTTGTCCATTTGTTTGTTTATCATTGGATAATTACACCACATGACAATACTGGCATAGTGTAATTGTTACACCCAATATTTACTAACATTTTTTCGTCATGACTGTTTTTTAAAGACGGAAACTGCGACGGGTAAGTAAATTTTAGTATAGGAGGAGTTATTCAATGTAACTATTGAGTTATTTGTAAGTTTTAATATTCGGTACAATCCCCTCTGCCAACAGCTTTAATTAATTAGGTCTCTAAATTTGATTCAATTAACATTTTTTTTTAATATTGGACTTTGTAATATTTGGGTTGGGGTATGAGATTTTGAGGGTCCAACCCAAATTTAAGTTGAAGGAGTGAACTTGGTACTTTTAATCAAAACTAAACTTGAATTTTAATTCGAAGTATGCAACACCAGAATCAAACACAGACTGAACTTGAATTTTAACTCGAGTTGAATTCAATTTCAACTCTAATTCAATGATTTAAGAACGTAAAAACACATACACATGGGTCGGGTTCGGAGTTTGGTTGAACTCAGGTGTTTTTAGAAGTATAGTTGAACGTGAGTTTGACTCCTCAGTTTGTCTAATCCATTCGAGTTACCCCCTTAAGTGCAACAACTAATTCCTGGGAGATACCTACGAGGCTAGTTTAACATTGAGAGGATCACATCATTCTCCATAGCTTTGCATCTCCCTGGATCATCACATCGGTGCGAATATAGGCTGATACGTCCCTAACTCGTGTTTCAATGACAGTAAGATAGTCAAGCTATTTGCCCCTGTCTAGTCCGATTGTTTAGCCTTTGGGAGTTGTTCATTTGTAAATATTTGACAAGATAATGAATCACTTGTATGGCGAGAAAATACCTATTTAGTCGGAAATGATTGAAGGATGTTGGCATACTAGCTTTTTGTAGTTTTCTGAATCTGGTCACGGGTTTCACAGAAAGATCTAGAATTATAATTTGTTCCCTCCAACTATGCTTTTTGTTGCAATCAGCTTCCTATGAATTTAAATATTGCGGTTTGCCCTCTCAAAATTTCAAGCAAACTAAATTTACGGTAACAGTGGTTGAAACATGAAAGTATAATTACACCTTTCATCTTGTACGTTATATCTTTATAATTTTTTTTTCTTTTTTTGAGATTTGATTTCTATACCTAAAAATAAGAAAATGGAAAAGCCAAAAAACATATATATTTGTTTTGCTCAAAACCAACACACTGCACAACACCATATTCGCCTTCACCTTTGCCTCCACACTCACCCAACACTAACACAAGCAAGCGTACATATACACACTCTTTGTAGGGGTAATGGTGTCTTTTCAATAAAGTAGAGATCACACGAATTTCTCATATTTAACTTACGTCATTTTCTATGGTTTAAAATTAACTGTTGGAGTTAAATTGCAAAATATTTAAACTTAAAAGGGTTTATTTGTTAAAATTAAAACCTGAAAGGTTAAATGACAAACTACCTAAAGTTGAATGGGGTATTGTGTAATTAACCCAACAAAAAATTCTGGCCGTGCTTGCAAATAAGTTGGTGTAGAATTGAAAATGAGGCAGCTCAAATGTTAATAGAAACGAGTTATAAATTCAGATGCTCTAAATTCGAATGTTGATAACCTTTTAGAGTTGGGCTATGAAACATTTATTTCTCATAAATATCCTAATCTCGGAGTGAATGGTCCGTCTTTGACCTGATCAGGAAGAAAATTAGTCGGAGTACACATAAGTTATCCCAAATACNGAATATAGGCTGATACGTCCCTAACTCGTGTTTCAATGACAGTAAGATAGTCAAGCTATTTGCCCCTGTCTAGTCCGATTGTTTAGCCTTTGGGAGTTGTTCATTTGTAAATATTTGACAAGATAATGAATCACTTGTATGGCGAGAAAATACCTATTTAGTCGGAAATGATTGAAGGATGTTGGCATACTAGCTTTTTGTAGTTTTCTGAATCTGGTCACGGGTTTCACAGAAAGATCTAGAATTATAATTTGTTCCCTCCAACTATGCTTTTTGTTGCAATCAGCTTCCTATGAATTTAAATATTGCGGTTTGCCCTCTCAAAATTTCAAGCAAACTAAATTTACGGTAACAGTGGTTGAAACATGAAAGTATAATTACACCTTTCATCTTGTACGTTATATCTTTATAATTTTTTTTCTTTTTTTGAGATTTGATTTCTATACCTAAAAATAAGAAAATGGAAAAGCCAAAAAAAATATATATTTGTTTTGCTCAAAACCAACACACTGCACAACACCATATTCGCCTTCACCTTTGCCTCCACACTAACACAAGCAAGCGTACATATACACACTCTTTGTATGGGTAATGGTGTCTTTTCAATAAAGTAGAGATCACACGAATTTCTCATATTTAACTTATGTCATTTTCTATGGTTTAAAATTAACTGTTGGAGTTAAATTGCAAAATATTTAAACTTAAAAGGGGTTATTTGTTAAAATTAAAACCTGAAAGGTTAAATGACAAACTACCTAAAGTTGAATGGGGTATTGTGTAATTAACCCAACAAAAAATTCTGGCCGTGCTTGCAAATAAGTTGGTGTAGAATTGAAAATGAGGCAGCTCAAATGTTAATAGAAACGAGTTATAAATTCAGATGCTCTAAATTCGAATGTTGATAACCTTTTAGAGTTGGGCTATGAAACATTTATTTCTCATAAATATCCTAATCTCGGAGTGAATGGTCCGTCTTTGACCTGATCAGGAAGAAAATTAGTNATTTGGGTTTCTTGGAATTCTTTTTGGAAGCTTGAGAGGCTCCATTTGTGCCCCCAGAGCTCATCTTTGATGAATCGTTCGAATGAAGATTTAGATAGAGAAACAACTCTGGTAAAAGAGAGATGAATATGAAGATACGGGGTAATTTTCAGGAATCAAAACAATTGTATCAGAAATTTGAAATTAAATTCTGATTTGCATTTGCATTTGCATTTGCTTTTCTTTCCACATTTTTGGGTTTTTGGCCTAATTTAATTTGTTCAACTAAAGAATCATTGGATTAACGATGAACCCGTAATAGTTGGAAAACGCCATTAATTTTAGGGTTACTTAATTACGTAGACCTCTCGACATTTAAAATATTATGTGTAAACTCCTTAAAATTTGTACAAGTATAACACATATATTCTTATAAATATATTTTCTTAATAAATTACACTTAAATTCTCTAAAGTTTATAAACATATTACTTAGACCTTTTAAGTTTAAAATATTATATTTAAACTAAAAATATTTCAATGAAAGATAAATATCAAAAATTTTAAATTTTACAATTAAAATTTATATTTTATTGTATCATTCANGACTAAAAATATTTCAATGAAAGATAAATATCAAAAATTTTAAATTTTACAATTAAAATTCATATTTTATTGTATCATTTATTGAAATAAAATCACAAATAAAAATTTATTTTTTTATTAAAAAATCGTAATTAATATACAATTATATTGTCTATTGAAATTTAATTTCGTCGTTTAAACGACTAAATTAAAATACCAAACTACTCCAATTAAAAATAAAAGATATTGTGTTCATTACAGTTTAACCCCTTATTTAATTTTTTTTGTTGTATTCTAATAAATAGTATAATAACTATGATTTTTTTTCAAAAAACTTGATTTTTTAATTTTATTTCAATAAATGACATAAATTTTTTTTAATAGATAATATAAATACATACTAACTGTGATTTTTTAAGAAAAAATTAAATTTTATTTTTAATTTTATTTTAATAAATGATACAATATAACATCAATTTTAGTTGTACAATTTAAAATATTTAATATTTTATTTTTGGTTGAATTTTTTTGGTCTAAGTATAATATTTTATACTTAACAAGCCTAAGTAATATATACCAACAAACTTTAAGAGATCTAAATATAATTTATTAATGGATATATTTATAACAAGGTCTAAGTGTTGTGCCCTTACAAACCTCATAGGTCTATGTATAATATTTTAAATATTAGGGGTCTGAATCATTAAATAACAAATGTTTGAAATTNTAGTTTCTGTTTATGAAGCATTTTTAAGCAGTTCTGTTTAATTTGTTTAACTTACATAATGAATGGCTTACTATCCATACAGAATAATTCAAGAATGGCAGCTAGGACTAAATATTGCACCACCCGAATCAAATCATTTGTCATTCCTTTGTCAAACTACTCTGTCGACACCGATTATTTTCCAGGTACATACGTTTGATATTACTCCCAATTTCATTTTTATTCATTTTTCAGACTATAAACTTATTCTCCTTTCTTTCTTTTTTTCATGTATTTGCAGTTTCTTTTTTTGAGGTGAGGATTGCTGGCTGTTGTAAGTTATTTTGATTATCTCTGTTTTTAAGAATGATTAAGTTGAACTAAGCTAAAAGTAACAATCGGATTTAAAAATATTATCCATAGTCGAATTGACTCATACTCAAACATAATTCAATAAAACATAATCGAGCTAAATGCAAGGACGTGAGCCCAACATGGTCGTAATATTCGGGCATTGTATAATGTAAGTAAACAGTGCCCAATTAGTCATACTGTAAAACAAATTAGGGTGGTCTAATAAAGTTAACAATTGGGTGAGCACAGGGAAAATTGTTGTCTTAGTTATGCCTTTTTTTTTTGTGTGGACAGCTTCTAGGCTTACTAGGAAGTTTGAAAGGCATTACATCAGACCTGGTGGCTTCACAGTGCTTGCTTAAATTATACAATGAGGGTCAAATCCAGATGATGAACAGAAGTGAGCCACAGCAACTTAACCAATTTGCAGCTCACTTCATCAGCAATACTGATCAAACCCAATCTTGCAATTTTGTAACTTTTCTCCCTATTGGGGAGAATTCACCTCTCCAGGTATTTGAATAAATGTCGCTAAGACAACATTCTATTTTTCAAACATAATATTCGCGTATAGCCAAATTCGTTCGGTGTTTGCATATATGATTCTTTAGAAGTTGGTAGAATTCATGGTAGGATTGCTATCTGATTGTTATACTTTTGGGCTTAGCGAGCAGAGTGGATCAAGTACTTGGGAGTTTTTGCAAATATGGAAGTCAGAGCAAATCAAGTTTATGATGCAGTAAGTGAAATGCATATGATTTTGGTTACAGTGACATTCAATGCAACAGAAATTATTGATATGGGTCACTCTTTACATATAATATCATTTGAATTTTCTTCTGCAGAAAACATATATATTTTTGTAAAGAACTGCATAAGAAATAGTCTATCTCCAACTCTTTTAAGAAGAAGTCTGCCTTCGACTCTTTTTCTGGCTAGGTTGGTAGGCTCACTTGGCACCTTCAATGGAGCTTACTAGTGTCTAAGTGCCACATGAAAGCTTGAAAAGTGCAAGCCCGTGACAAGTAGAACTAAATGCCGAAGGAACAAAAATCTATTCATTTCTACCACCACCATGAGCCTAATTCAGTTGGCCTCTAAAGGTTCACTGTTCGTCACATTGTGGTATTGAACTCTCCCAATATAAGAAAACAAGGAAAGGAACAAAAAAAAAAATGTAAATACATTCATTTCTGTGAAGTAGTCGGGTATGGAGTTCCAAGAGCTTTGTTCCTTGGTAAATAGTAGAGAAGATTACCTTCCCTGTTTTGACATTAAAGTCCAAGAAATTGTTTTGCAGGTCAAAGAGAATTATATATGTTTGACTAAAGTTGCAGCTAGCAAGAAAACCAAGTTCAAGCCAATAGTAGCTTGGATGGAGTACAATGAGGTATATGCACCAATGCAATTAAAAGATGCAAGCAGTAATCAACTAGTAAATCATGAATTTAAATAAAACCTGCTATATAAATGGGTCCGACTGTATAAATGAGTCTTCTACAGATACATGTAAGTGTGGTCCACTATTGTATAAAATGAGAAAATATACTAGAGGGGAAGGGGACCTATNAATTAAAAGATGCAAGCAGTAATCAACTAGTAAATCATGAATTTAAATAAAACCTGTTATATAAATGGGTCCCACTGTATAAATGAGTCTTCTACAGATACATGTAAGTGTGGTCCACTATTGTATAAAATGAGAAAATATACTAGAGGGGAAGGGGATCTATTCAAGTATTGCAGAATCATGTGAACTCATTCAAATTTGTTTATGTATTCCTCAATTTCTTTTTGCAGGGTGTGTGGTCATTCACACAAGAAACGTACAAACTAAAGGTACTCGGATGAGTACTTACTATCGCTCTAGATCCAACCTCTAGTTGGCTAAGGAAATTTCCATTATCTAACATCACCCCCATTTGTAAACTTGGTTTGCAGTATGTGGAAGATGCAGGTGGTGAGAATATTGACAACACCATCAACAAAGTCACCTACAACATTTCTATTCCTGATGACTTGGATGCATTTCATGCCATTCTATGCGTAAGTTGAACCCTTATGAAGTTTAAATCTTTTCCATAACACTAGTGATTAATTTCCCTAAAACTAATTCAAAACTTTTATTTGCATTTAGACTGTGGATGTAGTGATTGATGAGAGCTATATTTATGATCCAACGAGCTACAATATCTCCACGTTTCTCCAAAATATTTACATTGAGGATCAATCTTGTTTTGCTTTCATAACAAATCAACGCCTGTGGAGATACGATAAAAGAATCCAAAATTATACTGCTCTTGGTAAGATATTGTTCTTGTCATTCTTCGTCGAATTTCTTGTTATTTATTTCAAAGCATGTATCAAACAATTTATTTCTTCCTTTTATTAGAGTTTCTTTAGTTTTCATCACTATGTGGTCCACAAAGTAATCATAGATACAAAATTATGTAAGTTTATGTAGTTTTCTTAACAATTGTTTGTTTCGTTTTGCACTTTGTAAATTCTACAACTAAAGACTGGTACGACGGGGCAATCTCCCAGCCTCAACTGGTTCTAGCAGACCTCATTGAAGCTTTCTTTCCATCAGAAAATTACAAGACAACATATTTCAGAAATATCGCCAAGGTTGGATGCTTCAAGTTACAACGAAAAAACAATATACGTAAATATTCAATCCATAATACTAGTTTATGTCACTTATCATGCAGGAGGAAGGAGTTACAAGTATGAGTCCCGAAATGTGTGATAGGGATAGCTCCATTGCCATGGAGCCTACTCTCATAGCTTGCGAGTGAAGTGTCCATTTTTGTTCTTTACTCGACAACCCTGCTCCTCTTGATTCTCTCTCATTCTGTATGCTTAGACTACAGTTATTGAACTTGTGGCAACTTGTGACATTGTAATTGATGGTAGTGATTCAAACATTTTGTCAAGTACCATGTTGCAGATAGTAGAACGATAGATAATATATGTATATACACAGCTCTAGAACTAGGCTAAATGGGCGCCGCACAACAATGACATTTGATGCTAATGATATTTGATACCAATGATATAACCCTGAACAATTGAAGGTAATAAAATGTAATAAAGTCACTGTGAAAGGTTTCAAAATAATCAGAATTGCTTGAGTTAGTATAAGGAATAAACAGAAGCAACTGAATCAATATTATTCAGAGACAGAAGTGTATTATGGACAACTGATGATCAAATAATTTAAAATAATTCGGTTTTCTCTCTCTTTTTTACAAATTACAATATAAAAGTGTACAANATATTATTCAGAGACAGAAGTGTATTATGGACAACTGATGATCAAATAATTTAAAACAATTCGGTTTTCTCTCTCTTTTTTACAAATTACAATATAAAAGTGTACGAAAACATAAATGTACTAAAACTTGTCTAGCAGCAAATCAATGCAGTGCTAGCAACTCAAAACTGGAACCACCCAATAACAGCAGAACTAAATTCATGCAAATTGAAAATCGTCGAGCATAAAGGATTAACAGCCAAGCCAGATAAAGGCTTTGTGGTGGAGGAAGATTTCAGGGAGAAACTCAGCAGGGCATGATGGTGTGTCAACATACTGGCAATTAGAATGAACATACTGGAGACTCACTAGTTCAAATGCCCATCAGGATTTTGGTTCCACGACAAGAAGGCTGGATCTCCCAAAGGCCTGAATTTGTAACCAGAATCAACTTAAGCTCAGTTTAGGGTTGAACTTACACGGGAATAAAATGCTTAAACAGTTCAATAACAAATAACCATAATATAGACCATTCTTTTATATACTAGACACAACTGGAAGCATATCATTTATATAGTTTTTTTTTTCAATTGATTGTAGATGGAGATATGCTGAATCAAGCAAAGATAAAATAAACATATGTGTTCACCAAGTTGCATGATTGATGGATTCAATTTTCCACAAGAAGAAAAATGACAGATTGGAACAAGCAATTTTTGTCATTTTTGTCATTCTTCAACACGACCAATGATGTCTGACTTTACAAGAACAATAGTGTTTCTTTTGGTTTGATCTATATCTAGAGTAACTCAGTAAAGAAAAATCAAGAGTACATAAACATGATGGCTGATTTTCAATTCAAAGGTAGAACTTGTTGCTATATAACTGTGCCACATATTATTCTAAGTAGTTTGCCTTCCTAGTTGAAAGATAGATTGTGAATGTATGGCATAATGTGGAAAATCATGGCATTTGAGCATCAAAATTCAAAACTAGTACAGTTGCTTGAATATTTTACTCACCTTGGCTTAATGACGTACATAAGTATGAAGCCTATTACAATAAATAAGCAAAATCCGCCAACTGCAATGTATGCTTTGCCTAGGAAATCATTTTTTCCACCAATCCAACTTGTGGTTGAAAGAACCAGATTCTTGTTGCCCCCAAAACTATACGTGTTGTAATTGTTCTGTATTACAACTGTTATCTTCTCATTGGCTTCAAGGTCGTCCTCTATCTTCCCATACAACTTTCTAAATGTTGGTAATGCCGCAGTTCGCATCCAAACAATGAGATCCTCTTGCTCACTTAACTATAGCACAGAGCATGAAGAACCAAAAGATAGATGGGGGGAAACATACGAAAGGGGTAAACAATTATAAAGAAAAATGAGAACATGTACGAGTGTGGAATTAATATGAACAGGTACTCACCGGTTGGCTCTCATTTAGTTTTCCGCCCCCAATCAGAGGTCCTTTCTGAAAATTCTTAGGATATACCTCAGACCCAAATTTATGTTCTTTGTCACTTTTCCAGGCTATGTCTTTTTTATTGACTTGTAGAATTTTGTTGTTCAGTGAAAACCCATACGTGTCATTAAACAAACTCCAAGCAACAAGACCACAAGGAACAATTGGTTCATTTTCATGTGCGCGTTCAGGTTCGCAAGTCTTTGTGTCACGTTCATATTCTTTGCTGCGCAATTGCAAGTCGCTTCTACTTTTGACATATCTGGTAACAAATAATAATAATAGGGGTCAAACGCCAAAATGGCTTTACTTTTGCCGTAATCAGAATTCAGCTTGATTATAAATGATAGAATTTACGTATATACTGCTGCACCGAATCATCTACTGCAAATTTGGATCTATAGTTCAATGTTTTCAGAATTGGATCTATAGTTCAATGTCTAAAACTGCTTTAGTAACAAAAAAGCTATTAAAAACTGGTCAACATAAAGGGTTGATATCCTATGTCACTTAGTTCAATATAGATCTAGTGATTGTAACAACATCAACCATGTTATTCTTTTTTTTGGGTAAGTAATCAAACTAAAATTTCTAGCAACTTAAATATGGTTTTTATGTCCTTTTCAACAGCTTGCACACAGCATACAAGAAATTGGATTGGTAATTCGCAACAATAAGCCAGCAAACAGAAATGGAGAACAAATTCAAGAAATATTTTAAGCCTTTGCACTGTGAAAGGTAAATTATTACGAGTCTGGATAAATTTAGTGGTAGAGTTTGCTAACATTTTAGCGTCTAGTTATCCTCCAATGGAAAATCTAAACTAGTCTTTTTTTGTTAGAAAACAACAATTAGACATACGAAAAAATGCCTTGGTCATTTTGATATATTTCTGTTCTGATTCTATTGTGACAAGTGATTGGAACGCCTAGATATTTCTGTCCTTTATCTTTTTTGTCCTCTACATCAAACAATAAGTATCCTAAAATTGTTACATTGCGAAAAATTAGAATGGAGTTCACATGCATAATCATATGGTGATGTCCTGGCACCATGAAAGTCTAAAGAGAAAGCACNCGTATATACTGCTGCACCGAATCATCTACTGCAAATTTGGATCTATAGTTCAATGTTTTCAGAATTGGATCTATAGTTCAATGTCTAAAACTGCTTTAGTAACAAAAAAGCTATTAAAAACTGGTCAACATAAAGGGTTGATATCCTATGTCACTTAGTTCAATATAGATCTAGTGATTGTAACAACATCAACCATGTTATTCTTTTTTTTGGGTAAGTAATCAAACTAAAATTTCTAGCAACTTAAATATGGTTTTTATGTCCTTTTCAACAGCTTGCACACAGCATACAAGAAATTGGATTGGTAATTCGCAACAATAAGCCAGCAAACAGAAATGGAGAACAAATTCAAGAAATATTTTAAGCCTTTGCACTGTGAAAGGTAAATTATTACGAGTCTGGATAAATTTAGTGGTAGAGTTTGCTAACATTTTAGCGTCTAGTTATCCTCCAATGGAAAATCTAAACTAGTCTTTTTTTGTTAGAAAACAACAATTAGACATACGAAAAAATGCCTTGGTCATTTTGATATATTTCTGTTCTGATTCTATTGTGACAAGTGATTGGAACGCCTAGATATTTCTGTCCTTTATCTTTTTTGTCCTCTACATCAAACAATAAGTATCCTAAAATTGTTACATTGCGAAAAATTAGAATGGAGTTCACATGCATAATCATATGGTGATGTCCTGGCACCATGAAAGCCTAAGCAGACATGAGTCACACTTTTAGCTTCACACAATATTCTTTTCAGGTCAACTTCTATAGAAACCTTTGTGCATTCCTATAGTAGGTAAATATGGTTCAGAATTTAACATAAAAAAGCTATGGAAGCCCTTAAATTCCACATGATAAGGACGGATTGCTGATCAAATTCATGCCTCTTTAGAGAGCATAACAAAAAAAAAACAACAGAATTCTATTTAAATAGCAGTTTGTAAAAGTAAAGTTAAAAAATAAATATTCATCATACCGACGATGATTCTGGTAGAAATTGTCGAGCTGATAATATACATAAATGGGCTGTTTCATTTTCTTTGGAACCTAGAAAACATCCGTGCAAGTAAATGTTGTTACGCTTGGACCGGGAAAGAAGAGAAATATTAAAAGGAAAATACAGAATGTAATTATTGAAACACATCATTTCCAGAAATTGGACTCACAATTAAATTCCTGATACAGGTTTTGTTAGTCTCAGTACTTTGAATATATGTAAGCCTCTCGGATGCAGAATTTGAAGGAATACAATCCTCGTCATAACGGTCTACAATTTCCACCACCTACATGTCAAATAAAGAGATCGTCTGTGTAAAATAATAACGGACGCTAGCTACAAACTTAACCAAGGAAAATAAAGAAGGATTTTAATAGATTACATGCTCCGATGCAAACAAGGATGCAAGGCCAATCGGAATGAAGACTAAGCCAATGGAGAGGAATGCTGTAATGACCTGGAACCAAGGGGGAAAATGGTCTTCTGTTTTAAAAGCAGCATTATACACATAACATGTAGTAAAAAAAGCCTTCTCTATTTTGAAAGCAGATTCAGCTAGAAGATTGACAACCATACCCATCCTGGGGTTAAAATTGGTTTGCAAGCAGGAAGATCTTGCTGTGTAAACCTGGAATCTGGAACATGTAATAGATGTTGGTTTATACACAAAATCGAAAGAAAAAACCAATATCCAAACAAAAATTTATGTAAGTAGAGTACCACACTCCTAAAATTAAAACATTGATACTGCAAAAGCATAAATTGATAAAAATCATACATTATAAAACCAAAAAGTACAATTAGTTCTAATCTTACTCAGAAAATCATGATAGGATATCGTTGGTGGTGAAGCAGGAAAAAAATCTCAACCATCGAGGACAAGAATTCCTTTCTGACATAGGCAGCAAAATATAATCCCTAACTATTCCAATCATTGCTCTGATTAGGTGGTGTCAAAAAATTTATAATTAATTGTGGATGGTTTCACCAATTTTCTTGAACAACTTGTGTAGAGGCACTTGCAGGCAATAAAACCTGATCAGACAAGACAAACCTAATATAACAATGATCCAACATTGTTTTCGAAAAATTCTTGTGAGTACGATTGAAAAAACTTGAATCTTTACACAAAATAACGCCAAACACATGCATGACAAAAATATCAGAATTTTACATGAATTTGATCGAAATGGTGATCAATTGAACAAAATGCAACATAGCATCAATAATGATATATAATAAAATTACTGATCCAGAAACAGATATGTAATAAAATTGACAAAAACTAATACAAAGATTGAGTAGAAGGATATGTACATTTGGGTTTCTTGGAATTCTTTTTGGAAGCTTGAGAGGCTCCATTTGTGCCCCCAGAGCTCATCTTTGATGAATCGTTCGAATGAAGATTTAGATAGAGAAACAACTCTGGTAAAAGAGAGATGAATATGAAGATACGGGGTAATTTTCAGGAATCAAAACAATTGTATCAGAAATTTGAAATTAAATTCTGATTTGCATTTGCATTTGATTTGTTCAACTACAGAATCATTGGATTAACGATGAACCCGTAATAGTTGGAAAACGCTATTAATTTTAGGGTTACTTAATTACGTAGACCTCCCGACATTTAAAATATTATGTGTAAACTCCTTAAAATTTGTACAAGTGTAACACTTATATTCCTATAAATATATTTTTTTAATAAATTACACCTAAATTATCTCAAGTTTATAAACATATTACTTAGACCTTTTAAGTTTAAAATATTATATTTAGACTAAAAATATTTCAATGAAAGATAAATATCAAAAATTTTAAATTTTACAATTAAAATTCATATTTTATTGTATCATTTATTGAAATAAAATCACAAATAAAAATTTATTTTTTTATTAAAAAATCGTAATTAATATACAATTATATTGTCTATTGAAATTTAATTTGGTCGTTTAAACGACTAAATTAAAATACCAAACTACTCCAATTAAAAATAAAAGATATTGTGTTCATTACAGTTTAACCCCTTATTTAATTTTTTTTGTTGTATTCTAATAAATAGTATAATAACTATGATTTTTTTTCAAAAAACTTGATTTTTTAATTTTATTTCAATAAATAACATAAATTTTTTTTAATAGATAGTATAAATACATACTAACTGTGATTTTTTAAGAAAAAATTAAATTTTATTTTTAATTTTATTTTAATAAATGATACAATATAACATCAATTTTAGTTGTACAATTTAAAATATTTAATATTTTATTTTTGGTTAAATTTTTTTGGTCTAAATATAATATTTTAAACTTAACAGGCCTAAGTAATATATACCAACAAACTTTAAGAGATCTAAATATAATTTATTAATGGATATATTTATAACAAGGTCTAAGTGTTGTGCACTTACAAACCTCATAGGTTTATGTATAATATTTTAAATATCAGGGGTCTGAATCATTAAATAACAAATGTTTGAAATTCCTTAAATTTTTTATCCATTTTAACGATTCGTGTTTATCACACGCCTACGATACAATTTAGTATAAGAAATGCATGCCAAAATGACCAAAACACCCTCAACACCTCATCTTCCTCTTCCCTTTGGGATTGTTTGGTATGTGGGTTTGGAGGGATTTGGGAACATGAGTTGGGAAGTAAATCCCTGTAAACCCATATTTGGCAAACATGAAGTATGAATAGGATTTCAAACCCGGCCCGGTCATAANACATGAGTTGGGAAGTAAATGCCTGTAAACCCATATTTGGCAAACATGAAGTATGAATAGGATTTCAAACCCGGCCCAGTCATGAAACCCAAGGGGGGTGGGTTTCATTTGTGGGTTTGGGAGTTTAATATGTAAATGACATTTATACTCCTATATATTTTATATACCTTATCTATACAAATTGGTTAAAAGGCACAATAGTCATTTATATACAAATATATTATCATAATAGTCATATATCCTTGCACACGCTAAACATGGGTATGGATAGCATTAAATGGTGAATCTCATCTTTGAGTCAAACTCAAGTTTAGACAATCCAATCTAAACCCCTTCCAAAAAACATATACAACAGGCCCTTTGTGTTCAGCGTTCCCTTCCCCCCCTTCTCTCTCTTTTGTCCTCGTTCCCGTCAACATCCATAACCACCACCAACCTCTATTGTAATCCAAATCCTCTCTCTCTCTCTCACACACACACACAGATCTCCCTTCTCCATCAACTGCTTCTTCCACCACCATCCACCTCCTCCTTTTGATAACCTCAATAAAGCCTAAATAGAACAATCCATTCTTTAAACGTCAAATATAAAATCTTATGAATATTCAATGCATCAACATCTCACAATCGAGATTACTTCTACCCCCACTTTTGGACCAGCTGACCCATAAAATTATTTTATATGCTATATTTGTCCCTTAAATTTTTAAAAATTTCAAAATTTGGTTCTAATTTTTTCTTTTTCCAATAAATTAGTGGTCTACTAATTCTCTTAAATAAACATGTTAGTTTTGGATTAAGTCATCAGATGTAACTATCATGATATATTTGTATATTGACTAAAATGTAATTTTTTTTTTATTTAACACAATGTTCGTTACTTTTTAAAAATAATTTTTAGTTTTCATTTATCATTTTTTTTAGTAATAATAGTTTATAACTTAATAAAATACGATTGTGTACAAAAGACAAAAAGTTGTAACCCCAAAAATATTCCAAGTTATTTTGAATAGGGAATTTCTCTATAAGAACGATAATAATCTCAACTAAATTTTGCAACTAAAAAAATTTAATTTTATTATGGACTTGTGATTGTGCGCATTTATAGAAAATGAGTGAAAATAAAATTTACATTTAATTCATATACAAAATTTTAGAGATTTTTTAAAAAAATTATATTTTATTGAAATATATAATTAGGTTAAAATGTACTAAACAAAATTATTTTGTATCTTTTTATTAAGATTTTGTTTCGACTGAATAAAAATTGAATTTATTATTTCACAATAATTTTGTCTTGATTATTACTTTTTTGTCATTCTTTAACTGGATTTTTTATATCAATTTGGGTTAAATATTTTTTTTTATATCAGTTATATTTACCTCATCTCATAGATATTTCTAACTATGCCCCTGACTGAGGAAATGTCGCATGACATAATTTGAAAAAGAGTGGGAGATGATCAGTTACTACTATATTTGAAAAGAAAAAATAACTAATTGGAAGTTATCAAGTCAGATAACCATCAATAGAGACATAACCATTGAGAACAATGGCTATAAAAGGCATGTAGTGCAAAAGATAAGGGGTAAATTCAAATCTCTATAAAACCCACGATCTAAGCATTTTTAAGAATAATTTTAAGTTAGTTTTTAAGAGGCAATTATTACTGCATTCAAAGTGGTTAATCAATCTTTTATGTAATCAAAATCTCTTCAATTGAATTAATAAAGGAATCTTTTTTTATTAATTTCTTACACTGTATATTTGTCTATTAAATGTATCTAAAGAAATCTTAAAATAAGGCATTTAAATACCACACAAATAATCGCTTAAAAATTATCTGTTAGATTGGAATCTTCCTCTCGATAACAACAGATTTTTTTGGATCAACACACACAAACACTTTTTTGTCTCCTTATCTACAACACACACTCTCTCTTTCCCTCAGCAGCTCCATAACGCAATGAGATGGGTAGACAGGGTAGTAGAGCAAACGGTGTTGTCGGCAACCGTGCGGATCTTTCTTTCACCATCGACACACACACAAATCTTTGTTTCAATGATCAACCACCACCACTACCACTACCAACACACACATATAGATCTTTGTTTCAATTTTAATTTCCTTTCTTTTTTTTATTCTAAATTTTTTATTTTCATGTCGATTTCCAATTTAATTATAATTTCAGTTTGATTTTTAATTCAAGTTTTGATTTTGAGTGGAATTGAGGTGTTGGCTACCGTTAGGGGTGTTCATAGACTAGGTTACCCACGAGTCCCGTTACCCAGCCCAAAAAAAAAAGTCCAAAACCCGATAGTTGGCCCATCTAAGCCCGATCTTTAAGAAAGGGCTCAGGTTTACCCTTAAATCCACTACCCGGCCCAAAGCCCGGCCCAATAACCCTCCCACATATCCCCCCGGCCCGAAGCCCAGCCTAATAACCCGCACACAAAAACCCATTTGCTTAGCCCGAACAAAATTTTTCAGAATTTGAGAGGTTTCTATCAAGCTTTGAAAAGTATGTGAGAATTTGAGAGTTGAAAGGTATGAGAAAAATTTTTTAAATTTTTTCAAACTTTACCAAAATTTTTCAAATCCATGAGCACCACATGTGGTCTATGACTTCTATGACTGTCTTGATTTTTCGTATGAGACTTTTGTGACTATCTTGCCTTTCTATCTGAGCCAACTGCAGTAGGCTGAGTAGCTGTCTTTGCAGGCTTATAGCACATGGGTTAAAAAAATTTCTTTCTCCAATTATACAACTAACAGTCATAAATAAACGGCAACTTTTTAATATATAATTTATAAATAAAGCCGATTGCATTTCATTTCAACCCACCACTTTTGCAATAAAAAAAAAATTTCATTTACTCTTAACTTTCATTTGCCCTCAACTCTCAACGTTCAAGTGTTCTGAAGTCTCAAGATCGAGCTTTCAGTTGTCTCAAAGACTCGCGATTGTCAAGTGATCTCATTTGGTGAGAAAACTTTTTTTACATAATTTAAGTATTCATTTTATTTTTATAGTTTACTTTACATAAGGACTTCATCTCATTCACAAAATATTTTTATAACGAATTTTTTGAGTCAAATAATGATAATGAGAACATCGATGAAGGTGAAAGGAACGATTCATTTTCAACGCCTGATATGGATTCTACTGAGAATGTACCATCTAATAAAAAACAAGTTCAAGACATGGGATCATTTTGAGAAAATCAAAATTAAGAATTCTAATGAAGTCATTACATCAGAAAATGTCTTATGTAATTATTGTAAAAAAAAAATTGTTGGAGGCCCTAAAAATGGAACTAGTCACTTAACTAGACACCTAAAAACATGTTTATTAAAAGATCAAACTGATATTAAACAAAACAATGTTATCATAATTTGCAAGCATCGGTATACTAAGCACTTTTAGTTATGAATCTGAATTTGCTAGAAAAGGAATTGTTAGATGGATTGTTATAAAAAATCTTTCATTTGTTCTTGTAAACGATACTAAATTTGAAAGAATGTTATAAAGTGGTTTTAATCTTTCTTTTCAAAAGTTTTCTCGTTAAGCATGTCAAAGAGATGTTATTAAATATTATGTACAAGAAAAAAATAATTTAATTACTTTTTTTGATAATCTTAAAAGTAAAATTTGTTTCACTTCTAATAGTTAGACTTCTGGCCAACAATTAGGATATTTGTATATAACTATTCATTTTATTGATGTTAATTGGGTTATGCAAAAAAGAATTATTACTTTTACAATGCTTAAAGATAATCATAGTGCACAAGTTATTTTTAAAGCTATTTATAATCAGTTATAAATTTATCGTATTTAAAATAAGATTTTTACTATTACTTTAGATAATGCAACAAATAATAGTGGGGTTGTAAGTCATTTAAAATATTATTTAATTTTATCATGTGAATGTACTTTTGTCCATATGAGATGTATGTGTCATATCATAAATTTCATAGTACAAAGTGGTCTCCATGATATTAAATTTGTAATTGATAAAATTAAACATATGGTTTATCATATAATAGGTTCTAAAAATAGACTTAAGACATTTGAAACTATGTGCAAAAAGAATAATTTAAAATGTAAAAAAATACCATATGATATACAACATAGGTGGAACTCCACTTATAAAATGCTAGATGTGACAGTTAAATATAAAGCTGTTTTAAATGACTATTTTAGTATAGATACCACTGGTTCATTATCGCGTTCCATCGAAGAGAAATGAGAAGTCACTGATAAAATGAAAGAGTTTTTGAAATTTTTTTATGAGGCAACTATGACTTTATATAATAATTATTATCCTGCTATTACACTTGTCTATCTTCATATAGTTAGTATCAGTGATCTTTTTGAACAATATAGCACTGAACCCGAATTTTTTACTATTTTACATAATATACAATCTAAATTTAATAAATAATTTTCACCACTTCCTATACTAATTGGTTTTGGTATGTTAATTGACCATCGATTTAAAGAATTTAGTCTTACAAGTGTTTTTATGTTTCTATATGGTAATTTAAATAATTAGCACATAAACCACATGAATAAAATAAAATATTATTTTAAAAAACCTTTTAATGAATATAGTGTAACATTTGGGAATTGTGGTACACTTAATCGCCCCTCAGCTTCAGGTGATATTGTTGATAGTACTAGTAAAGGTAAAGGTAAAACATATATGCTAGCTTCAATTTTGACCATAGGAGGAATGTCAACATTTAGGGGGTTAGCTGAACTTCAGCAATATTATAATGCTCTATTGGTAGGTGTTGAAGATCCTAATTTTGATATTTTTGCCTGATGGAAAGATATAAAAGTAGGCTTCCAATTCTTTCCACCGTGGCTCATGACATACTAATAGTTCCTATGTCAACTGTAACATCCGAATTTATTTTTAGTACAGGTGAACGTGTCATTGATAAGCATAAGAGTTGTTTAGATGGAAAGACAGTGGAAACCCTCATGTGTTTTCAAGATTGGTATGTCGCTTAAACGAGAGATCAAATTATAAAAATAAATCCCCCAATGCCAGAATTTGAAATTTTAGAAATTTAGATATTATAAATAATGTATTTTTTTTCATGTATTAAATATATAAGTTTTTCATGTATAAAAGCCTTTAATGGTTAGAATTGTGCAAATGATAGATAGGTGGGTAAGTGTCAACCTAGTTGAGGTGTACTTATTCTATTGTGATACCAATTTTCTTTTATTCATAAATAAAATTATTCATTATTTAATTTTTGTCCATTTTGATTTTGACTATACTTTTAATTCAAAAATATATTTTACAAAAAAAATAAATGAAGTTGTTTATTTTTTCAATAGGGCCCTACAAGCCCCACCCAACAAGCCCAAAACAGGCCCGCCCAACAAAACCCGCCCAACAAAGTCCGTCTAAACAAGCCCGAAAAGCCCACCCGCAAAGCCCGCCCAATAGGTGACGGGTTGTGTCTGACAAATCGTGGCATATCGAGTTCGTGTTATGTATGAATTATGTATAACTAATATATAAATAAGTCATGTCATATATTTCTTTTGATTGACTTCACTTATACCTGAATCGTTTATTAATCGTGTGGTGTCATTTTCACTTATTTTTTAAGTGGGTGGTTTAAGGAAGATTAAAATCCTCTAATATTGTGTTGTGTTTTTGTCCTGCCGTATTTTTACAACCTTAATCCAATCCTCACAATTTCTAATTTTATTTTATTTCTCCATAATAAATCATTCATTCGCTATCAGCCATATTTTTTTTACCACCAGAGCTGATGGTCTAGTTGTAAGCTATATCTGGTTACAGTCGTCCTTGACACTTATGTGGTTATGAAACAAAGTTCGATTTATGAGAGTAATGCAGTTTGCTGCTTGACTTTAGCGGTACTGTGGTGATGAATTGTTCTTCCGTTTTAGTAGTTATGACTCAAATTAAACATTCTACAATGGGAGACCCTTATGATTACGCACAGGGGTTATTACTTACTAATCGTCCCTCTCCCTTTTATAATAGCAAAAAAAAAAAAAAATTTGTCCATTTTTATTGTTATTATTTTAGTTAATTATAGGAAAAATTATCTATAAGTATTACTTTTTCCCACAAAAGTCCATCTAGTCCTATCCCTTTTTTGTTTTAAATCAATGAAGTACTATTCTTGATATTTTATTTCAATTAAGTCCTAAATTTCATTATATTCCAATTTTATCCTTACCCTTTAATTATCAAAACTTACTATTTCATTTTTTGCATTGTTAGAACCAATTAAGAACAAAAATTTCTTGCTTATAAAATTAACATTGAAACCCGATAAATAAATAAAAAAAAAAAACTCAGCTAACATAAATTTCATGTCAGGACCCAAAGAAAGTCCACATTTTCTTATTTTTTTTATCTCATTGGGATATCCAATTTTAAAACCTATGATAATATTTGTCGATTATTTAATAAAATAAGGTAAGAAATGTTAAAAAAAAATTACATCGATAATGTTTGCCGATTAATTCCACTTTAATTTCGTTATCGATTCAAATATAACAACTAAAATAAATCCCTAAAGTAANGATAATGTTTGCCGATTAATTCCACTTTAATTTCGTTATCGATTCAAATATAACAACTAAAATAAATCCCTAAAGTAATCATTTTAAATCCAATATAAATTAATAGAATCATTTAAAACTACAAAGATGATGTATCAATTTAATCTATAATATAATAATAGTACCTTAATCGATGTAAAAAATTAATTTGTTGTGAGGAAGAAAGCACATCACATAGCAATTGAAAAGTCCCAAAGGTGTGCTATCAAAATTCACATGCCAAAGAATGCAAAGTCATATAGCAATTAAAATGTCTCAAGAGTGTGCCGCCAAATTGACATAAGAATGCAAAAGAATGAAAGTGTTGTGGTAATTAAAGGATAAGGATAAAATTGGAATATATTAGAATTTAGGACTTAATTGATATAAAATATCAAGAATAAGACTTCATTGATATAAAACAAAAATGATAGGACTTAATGAATTTTTGTGAAAAAAAATAATGCTTTTGGTTGATTTAGTACTATCCTAAATTTAAGGGAGTGTTTCTTACAATTTGAAACGTAAATTATATCCCTCCGCCAACCGGCCACCCCATCAAAATCAATGCTCCCAACTCCTCTATCATATGTCACAATAGTATTTACATGTGTGTACTCAATGAGACTTCCTCTAAAATTCTTTCAATCTGGTGGTGATTGGGCCGGGTTTTGATTGTTTAGTGGTGTATTGTGGAATGGTTTTATGATTGTAGTTATGGTTGTGTGATGGTAATAGTATAGCAGTGTCATTTTTATGGTCATGGTCATGGTCGTGGTTGTGGTTGTGGTTGTGATTATGGTCGCAATATAGTAGCGGTGATAAATGTGTATACATGTACATTTTAACTCAAACCCAACCCCTTTGTTCTTTTGGGAAAAGGTGGGGGTAACCGGTGCTATNTGTGGTTGTGGTTGTGATTATGGTTGCAATATAGTAGCGGTGATAAATGTGTATACATGTACATTTTAACTCAAACCCAACCNCGTGGTTGTGGTTGTGGTTGTGATTATGGTCGCAATATAGTAGCGGTGATAAATGTGTATACATGTACATTTTAACTCAAACCCAACCCCTTTGTTCTTTTGGGAAAAGGTGGGGGTAACCGGTGCTATGGGCTAAGGATTGATAGCATGTTTGGATGGAATTTGGGTGAAGGATTGGACTAATTCTCCAAGGATCCCGGGATCGAGAGACCAGGTCCCTCCTCTTGCCTAACACCCCCTAGGTTTGATGAAGTCCTCATACCTGAGTCTGAGGGAGTTAAGTTTGTTTAAATCCCGGGTCAGAGAAAGGCATCCAAACATGAGCTATGATAATGAATTGGACTATTTTTTTAAACCCCCTCTATAAACCCGCCCAAACCCTTGTAACAAACAGGCCCTGATTGTATGGGCAATGGCATGGGTCAGTGGAGAGACAGACGTGGTGGTAATTTCGGAAAAAGGGGAGGGGCAGAGATAAGTAGGGGTTCCTGCAGAGTTGTGGGTGGGGCTGCCATGAAGGGGTTTTATCAGGATCCAATCCCATGTGATACTTTTTTCCTTCTTAACATACCACCCAGATTAGTATATGTTAGAGTCGTGTCAAAATTTATTCAACTCATATCCAACCAATCTAAAACCATTCAGAATTGAATTCGTATTATTTAGAAGATGAGTTTATCATGTCATTTTGTAAACATTAGGGATCGTTTTGTGCTGTCAATAAAACTTGGATAGCCCGAGTGTAATTTTCTGATGAAACATTATGAACATTGCATGAATATTCTTCTAGTACAGTAAGTAAAGGAAACATGTAACCTTGTTTATAAACTTTAAAAATTCAAACACTGTTGATCTGAATCACATCAACAGCAATTCCTTATTTGTTATTTTAGGATACAAAGCCTTGCTTTAAGCTTGTCACACAACCATACTTCGAAAATATAAACTGATGGCACATACATAAGGTGGTACAAGATGCACTTTGAGCCCAGTGACTTCTGTAAATTGGGTATTCTTTTTCAAGCTCTAAACAAGCTGCAAGTTAAAATGATTTCAGTAAGGTGTTAGCTAACCAAAAGCAGGACCAAAATCATCAATTATTGGAACTACATCCTCACCTTTGTAACCGAAACGATGTGCGCCTGATGACACAAAACACAAGCACATTTAGATTTAGTTTTACTATAATCTAAAACAGCAAAACCGAGACTCTGTGAACCTGATGGACAGGAAAAAAAAATACACTTTTATGATTCATACACACTATGATGATAATCTGGAAGGAGCGACATAGCAGCCAACTAGACTATGCCCCAGTGGGTTTCAATGGATATCAATGTTGTAGGGAGGAAAGCTATTCAATAAACTCACATCGAGTCTACGGGGCTGGTAGTTTGGACTTTTTTTTAAAATTTTCAAAATGGGATTTTCGAATAACTTATTTTTCTTTCAATTCAATCAATTAGTATCCTTTGAAAACTAGTTGAAAACCTTGATGTTATTGCCTAATGCAGTCACATCTGTTGTTCAAAGAAATTTTCATATGTCATGTTTGTCTAATAAAATCGGACCACTGTGGAAGGAACCAAAGAATATCAAAGAATAAAACAGAAGCATGTCTGTCNATGTCATGTTTGTCTAATAAAATGGGACCACTGTGGAAGGAACCAAAGAATATCAAAGAATAAAACAGAAGCATGTCTGTCAAATATAGGAGTTCCTAAGCCATTGTTGTGAGAAAAGCTGACTTGGAAGAAGTTAGGTCACTTGCTTTTTTGAGAGCTGTGGTTTGATTTTGTCCTTGGGCCCTTCTTGAGCTTCTTCACTTGGAGTGGGCACATTTTTCACCTGTGACATTGGCATACATGAAGTAATCAGCAATCTCTTATCATTTATCCCTAATATAAGCTTTTTATATCGAATCCGAAATAGATATACCAAGTTTCTGAATTGGAGGTTATAGAACAGCTGAATATATCTTTGTTTTGCCTGCTTCTGGTCCTTGTTCAACTGCCTCCAGAACCTATAGATGCACCCCATATTCAACACCTTGTTCGCGTAGATCTTCCACGTGTAGCTGCAAAAAAAGACAGAAAATAGACAATTTCATTGTACAATTCAGAGAATCAATGAGCAGTAGAGCTCAAAAATAAAAAATTTTCATCTTTTATGGTTTGATCAATTGACATAATTAAATTAGTTTAGAAAGCAACTTTATGTTTAGTTACCTTTCATTTATACGCTTTAAGCCAGCTGCTGAAATCTTGTTCCAGTATTCAGCATCCTCCCTGCACTTCTGGAAGAAGTCAGCAATCTTATTGCCTGACTCGTCTCCATTGTTAGGATCAATATGAAAACCCGAAACCCCATCAACAATTATTTCAGCTGGACCTCCTTGGTTGGTCGCGAATGTTGGCAATCCACAGTTCATTGCCTCGATGACTGTAAGGCCAAAAGCTTCATATAGAGCAGGCTGCACAAACGCTCCCTTTGTATCAGCAATAGTACGGTAAAGCTCACTGTTCCTGTGCCTATCAGTCTGTGCTGCTATCCATCTGATCTGACCCTTAAGCTGATATTTTTCTATCAACATGTGCATCTTCTTTATTTCAGCTATTTCTTCTCTGTCTTTTGATTTTGAATGATCAAAGAAACCTGCAACAATGACTAGATTGACCAAATTTCTCAGCCGTTTGTTCATTCCAAACCACTCGGTTAATCCAGTGATGTTCTTCACTACATCAAGTCTTGCCATGGAGAAAATGATCGGTTTCTTTCTGTCTTCTAGATATCCACTGTTTTTGAAACAATTCACATTATGATTGTTTGATGCTTTAAACAAATATAGTATTTGGCAATTTACTGTATACATAATTTTTGAAATTGTCATACTTACATGTGCTCAGCATTATCAACTTTACTAAAGAGCAGTTCTTCAATGGATGCACGAAACGATGTTAGTCTCTTCTGCAGCTCTGTGTGAGGGAAATAGACGGATTGGTCTGCCCCAGGAGAAGCAATATTGAATTTTGGATCAAAGACATTGATGCCTGAAACAACTCTACAAAGCCCCGGAAGTGTAAATGCAGTGTGGCTTTCATACTGCCCGGGCCTATCTTTGCTGCAGACATGAAACATTTGAAGTTTTTAAGATGACAATATTTAGTTGCAAGCTTCATTTATAAGTGTCGTCTTGTGGATTTTCTAACCTTCCAGCAATTTCTTGGTATGTGCTTGTGATGATGAAATCTGCTTGATTCATAGCAATTGTATCGGCTGTGAATTGACATGAGAAGTGATACTTGGGTTCGAATTCCTTCCACTTGAAGTCTGAATCCTCATACTTTGTCTTCTCTAGAGCATGTGCAATAGTTCCCTATTTCATAACATTTTAAGTCAGCATATAGAATGTAAAAGAGAAAATTTGTATCCACAAACAATTTATAACCGAGGAACAAAGATACCAGGGTTATCCCAAGTTTGGTTGCCATTAGAGATGCCACCAAATTCCCATCAGTATAGTTTCCTAGGATAAGATCTGGTTTTGCTTCCATGACCTCAAGGATTTTGTCCGTCGCATCCTTTTGATTAAGGTCAAAAAGGTTAAAAATTGAGCGAAACAACAGCTATTAGGCAATGATTATTTAGTGTAAAATTCAGAGTGCAAAAACTTAGTGGTATATGTAGTACATGCCTGAGTAAACCTCTCAAGATGGGGATAAATGTCAAAACGAGAAACCCATTGGCGGAGAACTCCATTTTCTGTCCTAAATGGCACCCGGAGGATGTGGGAGTGCTTTGTACCGATTACTGGTTCTAACTCCTGGTTGCACTTTGTCCCCTTTGAATCAGGGATGAGTCGGGTGACCTGCATTATCAACAACAATATCAATTAGTTATCATTTCAGCCGGACTGGCCATTATTTGGAGAAACATTTCCTTTCAGGTATGAAACTCACCACTAGAATTTGAGGCTTCCCATTAAGACCTTGCTGCTTAATTCTGAGGAGCAATTCCTCTTCAAATGCTCTCACTTGATCCAAAACATAAACTACCTGTTAAGTGACATCAGAAGAAAGTTTAGTGTCCATTTAAGAGAGAAAATTCTGCAAAATCTACCTCTTCAACAATTTGGTTGTCGGATTGAAGAAAATTTACCTGTCCACCAGTGTCAGGCAAACCAAGGACATCCTCTTGACCAAAGTATCCATGGACAGAAAACAATACGACATTGAATATCGTTGGGACCCTACCAAAGAACTTCTCCATGTTTAAAGGGTCAGGTGCCTGGAGTACTTCTGAAAGCGTTCTCATTGTCTCCTTAACTCTTTCAACAGTATCACCCCATCCCTTCTCGAATCCCCACTCTTTGAATCTGCAGAGAATACGATATCAGAATTCAATTTCTAAGGCATGTTTAGGCATGTATAGAGGAAAAAGAACACTCACCTCAGCTCAAAGTTCTGGTAAAGCAAATCTTTGGGTTGTGTAGAGAGGGAGGCTTCTGCTACTATCAGTGCTCCTTGAAGCTTTGAAGGCGTGTTGAGGGTCTCATTGATCATAAGTTTCTGCAAATAAAACCAGAAAAGCGATTAAAACAATTTTCTTTTTTACTTTCTGTGATTGAGTGTGTTCACATCCGATTTTCTTGTTTCTACAGAAATTGTATTCCTGTACCTCTCCTTGGTGATTCAATGAGAGTAAGTAGTCGATGAGAGGCTGTGCACTCCATTGGCCATCATTCGTCTTGGAAGTAAGGAACTTAGAGATGAAACTGACTCCATTTCCAATTGAAGAAGATAGAGTCAAGTGAGGCATTGAGAAGTCCAATGCTCCAAAATCAGCTTCCAGTGCATTTTGATCATTTGCCCTGCAATGCAAAACCTATTTATAGCAATCGGGAGATATAGATAGAGGTGTAAAGCCAAGTAAATAAAGACTTGAAAGACTTCATTATTTAAGAGTCAATGACATACCAATTCTCATCGATGATCATTTCTTTGAATTTCAAGTACTCATTCGCAGTAATACCCTCAACCGATAGATCATTAGCGCTCACTTTAACAAATTCCCAGAATCCAGGATTTGGTCTGACGGCAAAAGCTACATATGGAGGAACAACCGCAGCCTCCTGTAATATTAATCATTTGATTATTGTTAAAGGATGGTGGAGTGCATGGGACTCTCGCCATTGCAGAATTTAAAGAGGATCAGATGTGTGCAGTGTTATTCTGCACGCGGAGAAGTTATTTTTCGCATGAAGGAGAGTGAAGCAGAAATGGGAAGAAGAAGAAAGAGAAGAAGGGATGAATTTTCACCTGAGTGGTGCACAAGATGTAGCCAAGTAAGCCCTCCAAGACCTGAGCCCTTTCAGTTTTGTCAGCCATCACTGTATCCATTTCATCCATTAGGTGGTTAACTTTCATCAAACGCCTTCCCTTTTCAACAAACATAGCAAAGCACCTCTTCATGTGGTACCGGCTCTGCCTTAGAGCCTCCGGCATAGTATCTGCTATCGACTCAGACCGCCTCAAGGCTGGTGTCGAATCCATTTTGATGATCACTTGCTTTGAAAGATAGAGGTATGAATGTTTATAGAAGAGATTTGTTTGGTGTGTCAAGCTAGAAGTTACAGGCTTTTTATAGACCAATGGTGTCAACTTTTGTCTATTCAAATACTAAGTAGTTTATTGAAAGCTTCAGTTAGGAATGGCCTTAGAAAAAGGGAAAAAGAGGGTGTGAGAGGAGGAGAAAGAGCATTCTTTCAAGTCAGGCGGTACCAAAAGAAAGGAATTTTGTGATTGAGAGGAGATTCCTGGTGAGAAGCAAAGGTAACCTTTCTCTGGCATACATAGGCTAGGGGTTATGGGATCATTCTTTCCTTATTCCACTTCATATTCCTTGAGGATTTACACATCAAGGAAGGACCCCACAGGTAAAATGTTGGAGGAAAAAGGATCAACAACAAATCTTTTCTTATTTGCAGAGTTTTTTTCTAATGAGTTGAATGGCGACCGAGGCATAGCACTTGCTAGGGACTGCTTGGATATGGCTGGTGGCAGCAGATTTTGCTTAAGTTATTCTTTTTAAAAAAAAAAAAATTGGTAACAGATAATAGTTCTAATCTAATGTCATTTAGACCTATAGGCATATATATCTGTAACGTAAACCCCGACATAAAGACATTAGACCAATTTTTTTAGTCCCACAAGAATGAATTCTGGTTTTTGGACCATTTAATATTCTTCGCAAATGAGTGATCGATTTCGGAGAAGATGATACTCGTTTTTGGTTTCATATTCATTGATTATACATGCAATTTAATAAAATATTGGATCAACAATGGGTCTTTGGTCTAATGATATTCTTTGTCTTATAAAGATTTTGTCTTCTTAAAATCAAGGGTTCAAATCCCCTTCCCCCTCCCCCTTCTCCCCCAAAAAAAAATATATAAAATAAAATAAATATTGGACCAAACCCAAAACAACCTGCTCAAAATAAATGTCAATAAATGATCGAAATACATANACCATAATAGCCTGTACCCAAGAGAAAAGTCCACTAGTGAGGCTTAGACAATGGGAAATTGCTAGTGCTATCGAAGGTCGACTCGAGCTATAGCTTAACCTCCGCACCACAGAGTTGCCAATGAGACAACGGGAGTTCCCGAAAATGGAACGCTACTTGTTAACCTCATGGGAGTGAGAGAGAACCCTAAATAGGGCATTGCAAGCCATTGAATCACCTATCCGCTAATAGAGGCAGAGCCAATATTTCCTCTTGAGGGGGACCAAATAGTGGTATAATAAGATATTTTTATTCAATGTGAATCATTCAATTAGATCGTTAATGTTTTGATATTTACATGCATAAAATATATAAGAATCAATCTCACACAATGTAATATAATTATTATTTTCAATAAAATGAATATAGTTAACCGAAACTAATTGAATTATTAGATATAAAAGTCAAATAAATTGTACCATTAATAATTCAAAATAGTCTAAAATATACAAATTTTTACAATATCAAAATTTAACAATTTATGCAAATTGTCACAATTTTAATAGTTAATGGTTCAACGTGGTCTAATCAATAGTTAAGAGGATAAAATAAAATCAGGACTATAATTTAATGTATAAATTATAATTTCAAGAATTTGAATGGTGTATAAAACGTGATCAAAACATAATTTTAAATGAATAATATACAATTTTAAAAAATTGAGCAGGGTCATAACCCCCTTAGGCCATAAAATGACTCCGTCACTGAATTGATTTCATACTGTCCAAAATATAAACTTTCTTCATTTTTTAGACAAAAAAAATGATAACATGTTGAAACAAAGTAAAATAAAATTAAAAATTTTGGGAAGAAAAATAAAATAAATTTCAATCAAATTTTTAAGGGGCGTTAATCATATGGCAATGTAAAACTAATAACTATAATTAAAGGTGTAATGAGAAACATGATAATTATTGGGGAAAAATGACACAAATCTCATAACTTGAGGGCAAAAAAGTGTAATTAACCCATAAATTGTTACATGTTTCCTCGAGCACGTGATGTTCCACCGCTCCACAAAAATTAGGGTTTTCCCAAAGCCTTGCGCAGCCTCCTCCAAAATTAGGGTTTTCCTAAGCAGTACGCCGCTGGTACTGCTATATAAATCCAAGGCTACCATCGGCTTCGTTCTTCATCTTCCAGCTACCAATTTTCTTTCCTCGTAAGCTTCACTCCTAACACAACTTCTGTATCCGTNTAAGCAGTACGCCGCTGGTACTGCTATATAAATCCAAGGCTACCATCGGCTTCGTTCTTCATCTTTCAGCTACCAATTTTCTTTCCTCGTAAGCTTCACTCCTAACACAACTTCTGTATCCGTATAGGGTTTTCTTCGATTCTCGTCTCACAAAATTTGTAGTTGGATTTATTATTTTATCTTTCCTGATCTGCTTGTTTGCTTATGTGTGTTTACATGGGTGTTATAGAATTTACGCGTCGATTANAGTCAACCACGCCATCTTAAAACCTGGTCTTTAGGAAAGCCCCGCAATAGCCTCTTCCATTGCGAAGATGACGCCACCTCCACCAAATTAGCCTTTTTAGTTACTAATAAGCCGCCTCAATCTGTTTAGAGGCGACTATAAAATGTAAGTCCCACCTATACATGGGGGGGCATCTCACATAAGGGATCACATCTAGCATCACTCTCATATCTCTCACATCTTATACCTCACCTAAGCTCTCATTGCTCTCACCTGGTCTCCTTACACTCTTACAACAATAAAACACCCAGACCATCTTAACTTTTTATAGTGGAGTAGGTCACCTTGACCGAACCACTTAAATTGTGTGTTGCTTGTGTTGAGTTTTCGCTTTCNGGTCAACCACGCCATCTTAAAACCTGGTCTTTAGGAAAGCCCCGCAATAGCCTCTTCCATTGCGAAGATGACACCACCTCCACCAAATTAGCCTTTTTAGTTACTAATAAGCCGCCTCAATCTGTTTAAAGGCGACTATAAAATGTAAGTCCCACCTATACATGGGGGGCATCTCACATAAGGGATTACATCTAGCATCACTCTCATATCTCTCACATCTTATACCTCACCTAAGCTCTCATTGCTCTCACCTGGTCTCCTTACACTCTTACAACAATAAAACACCCAGACCATCTTAACTTTTTATAGTGGAGTAGGTCACCTTGACCGAACCACTTAAATTGTGTGTTGCTTGTGTTGAGTTTTCGCTTTCTATTCTATTATCTGCATTAATTACTTGACAGGTAATGTGTAAAACCAATTTATGCCTTATCACTTTCAATTGCTTAATTTCTCACATTATCCTTAAATTGTTTGATTATTTTTTTTTGGTAAAAAAAAAAAAAGAGTTTGAGGGGCAATTGGGGTGAAACCCCTACCTAGGCATGACCATAATAGCCTGAACCCAAGAGAAAAGTCCACTAGTGAGGCTTAGACAATGGGAAATTGCTAGTGCTATCGAAGGTCGACTCGAGCTATAGCTTAACCTCCGCACCACAGAGTTGCCAATGAGACAACGGGAGTTCCCGAAAATGGAACGCTACTTGTTAACCTCATGGGAGTGAGAGAGAACCCTAAATAGGGCATTGCAAGCCATTGAATCACCTATCCGCTAATAGAGGCAGAGCCAATATTTCCTCTTGAGGGGGACCAAATAGTGGTATAATAAGATATTTTTATTCAATGTGAATCATTCAATTAGATCGTTAATGTTTTGATATTTACATGCATAAAATATATAAGAATCAATCTCACACAATGTAATATAATTATTATTTTCAATAAAATGAATATAGTTAACCGAAACTAATTGAATTATTAGATATAAAAGTCAAATAAATTGTACCATTAATAATTCAAAATAGTCTAAAATATACAAATTTTTACAATATCAAAATTTAACAATTTATGCAAATTGTCACAATTTTAATAGTTAATGGTTCAACGTGGTCTAATCAATAGTTAAGAGGATAAAATAAAATCAGGACTATAATTTAATGTATAAATTATAATTTCAAGAATTTGAATGGTGTATAAAACGTGATCAAAACATAATTTTAAATGAATAATATACAATTTTAAAAAATTGAGCAGGGTCATAACCCCCTTAGGCCATAAAATGACTCCGTCACTGAATTGATTTCATACTGTCCAAAATATAAACTTTCTTCATTTTTTAGACAAAAAAAATGATAACATGTTGAAACAAAGTAAAATAAAATTAAAAAGTTTGGGAAGCAAAATAAAATAAATTTCAATCAAATTTTTAAGGGGCGTTAATCATATGGCAATGTAAAACTAATAACTATAATTAAAGGTGTAATGAGAAACATGATAATTATTGGGGAAAAATGACACAAATCTCATAACTTGAGGGCAAAAAAGTGTAATTAACCCATAAATTGTTACATGTTTCCTCGAGCACGTGATGTTCCACCGCTCCACAAAAATTAGGGTTTTCCCAAAGCCTTGCGCAGCCTCCTCCAAAATTAGGGTTTTCCTAAGCAGTACGCCGCTGGTACTGCTATATAAATCCAAGGCTACCATCGGCTTCGTTCTTCATCTTCCAGCTACCAATTTTCTTTCCTCGTAAGCTTCACTCCTAACACAACTTCTGTATCCGTATAGGGTTTTCTTCGATTCTCGTCTCACAAAATTTGTAGTTGGATTTATTATTTTATCTTTCCTGATCTGCTTGTTTGCTTATGTGTGTTTACATGGGTGTTATAGAATTTACGCGTCGATTACTGATTACCAGCGCTCTGTGTTTAACAAAAATGGGCGATGCGTATGAGACGGCGCAATATCTGTTATTCCATTTCTACTTAAATCCAAAAACCTCTCAATTAGTTGAGTGTCTTTGTGTCAGATCCGGAAAATATTCGATTTTTGTTTTTCTCAAAATCATTATATTCATTTTTTTTTGTAATATTCAAATAATTATTTGATGTGAGGGAAGAGATGGAAGTGATGAGTTTTTCCCCAGATGATCGACTCTGAAATAACTGAGCGCTCTTTTAAGTTTTTTTCTCTTCTTTGAGAAAAATCCAAGCCAGAACTCTGATCCTTCTCTACACCCACTTATCTGTTTTGTATGTGTGTATTTTTTTTTAGAAGAATTGTTGTTGTGATTTACAAAATCATGCTTCTTGTGGTAACGTTTTACCCTGCTCAAAGTACCAAAAAGTATTATCCTGGGCTGAGATATAAAATGCATTTTATTATATTTTTCTGGGTTTTCCAGCTATAGTTATATTAAATTTGAGCTTTGGTGATTGAATTTTAAAAAATGAGAATGGTAGAGATGGATGTGATGATTTTTTCCCCAGATGATCGACTCTGATTATACTGAGCTACTATTCTTTCTCTCTTTTCGAGAGAATCCAAGCCAATAATCTGATCCATCTTCAGACATGAATCATTGTTTGTTTTATATTTGTGTCATCCTAGGCCAACAAACTTTGAGATTCTATTAGTGATCTATATTAAAAATGAATTATCCATCTATTTGGCATGGGTTCAGCACCATTTTAGGCAGTGACAATTCTGTGACATTTTATATGTTGTGCCTTTCAAATGATTTTGCATTTTTGCAGTGGAAAGGTTTCAAATTTGCTGGATTATATGCACATTGAATTATATTTGCTCCTTTGGGAATGTTTTTAAAGGCATGACACATCTATCTTTTATATAATTATATATTGTGGGATTTCTGTATTGAGATCCATGCATGATGTGTTGACTTAAACTGTTTGACATGTTGTACCATGTATTTGGTTGTATAAGATGATTTGTTATTTGTTACTTATTACAGAAAGATGTGTTTATGTTGTTGGGTGATTTTACTGCATCAAGTTAGTGTTCTGCTCTTTTACTGATTCAGGGGAACTTTGAGACTATGAGAACCAATAATAATATTTCGAAATAATTTGTTGAATTTANGTTTTACTGCATCAAGTTAGTGTTCTGCTCTTTACTGATTCAGAGGAACTTTGAGACTATGAGAACCAATAATAATATTTCGAAATAATTTGTTGAATTTATTAGCATACTTGTTTTATTTTTTGCCCTTGGATTGTCTGAGGGTCCTAATGAATATGAGTTTCATTGCTAATTCAATGTTTGTAAATGATTAGGTTGAAAAAATTAGGTCGACAGATACGTCAGAGTTGCTTACTGTAAAAGGAGCAATTCTATTGTGACTTCGTTTGGAGACCTAATGTATATGCCTATTTCGTATTGTATCAACAATTTGATATTTAATTTCCAATACCCAACTTAGATCTGAGATTTTTGCCATTTAGAATTTGTAGTAACCTTTTACTCATGTTTTACTGTGGGTATGGCATATGAATTCATGCTTATGGTAAAATTTAACAATGTACCTAAAAGGATTATCTTGGACTGAGAAATAAATCACATTTTATNTGACAGATACGTCAGAGTTGCTTACTGTAAAAGGTGTGACTTCGTTTGGAGACCTAATGTATATGCCTATTTCGCATTGTATCAACAATTTGATATTTAATTTCCAATACCCGACTTAGATTTGAGGTTTTTGCCATTTAGAATTTGTAGTAACCTTTTACTCATGTTTTACTGTGGGTATGGCATATGAATTCATGCTTATGGTACAATTTAACAATGTACCTAAAAGGATTATCTTGGACTGAGAAATAAATCACATTTTATGAAATATTTCTGGGTTTTGCCAACTGTGGTTATATTAAGTTTAGCTTGGGACATTGATGTTAAAAAATGAGAATTGTATTGATGGATGTGATGATTTTTTCCCCAGATGATCGACTCTGATTATACTGAGCGACTATTCTTTCTCTCTTTTGGAGAGAATCCAAGCCAGAATCTGATCCATTTATGACATTAATCAATCATTAAACATTTACCCACAGTAATAAGTGCTAACCATATTTGACATTTATATGTGCTTTCAGGTATCAAAGTTTTTGTTTCAAATGATTAGGTATCCACCCTGTGTCTGTGGTTCATGCTTTTACAGTTTCCATTAAGCATCCTACTCGTTTCTGGACTTATTTGTTGATTTACTTTACTGAAGTAATACATTGTTGCTATTGGGCTTGTACCAACTAATACCATGTTTGATCATGGTTAGGTTTTGTCAATGTATAGAATTGACACATCAAGATTTGGTAAACAAATTTAAATTTTGGCAGCACAATTTTATCCCTAAAGAAGAGTTTTGAATTTAGACTCTGGACCAATAAAACAAAATAGTGGATATTTTAAAACCATGACCGTGTAAATAGTCCAGTAATGTGGAAATGCCAGGGAACGAACCGTAAATTTGATCAATAGTATCTTTCGAGTTTAATTAATACATAGCTACCTAGAGTTTACTAGATTTCAATGTAACTGTTGCTATCCTGACAATACTACACCATAGAAAAAAAAGAAAGGGAGAATTAGTCTTACTCTTGGGCCTTTTGAAATTTATCACTTAAATGTTTTAATATTTGAAATATTATAAATAGTCTCTCTAAAATTAAATTAAAATTTGTACGCACGTAATACTTAAATTTTTATCGTGAATGTTTGTTAGTTTATCCATTAATAAAGTATACTCAAATCTTTTAAAATTTTTAACCGTATAATATATCGATTTTTGAAGTTTAAAATATTATACTAGATAAAAAGTACTTCAATTAAAGATAGAATATCAAATATTAATTATAACTCGTGTCTAAAGGCACGATGAAAAATAAAATTTGAGTATTAAAAAAATTAATCATATTATATTAAATAATAAATTTTCTTTCCTTCATTTCTTTGATTACATCATTTAAAATTTATTTTAATTCATTAATTTTTTTAAAATATTGACACAAATGCATAATCTAACAAATTTTTTTAATGTGTGTATATTATTGTATAAAATAAAAATTATGTTAAACTATAAATTTATCAAATATTAAATAATTAAATAATTAAATATGTGACAGAAATAAGTGATGAGATAATTTTGTGGAGAAAAATATGTATGAGATAAAATTTTAAACACCTAGTTAGTTTATCATTATACATTTTCAACTTTACAACAAAAATTGATTTGTATTATATAATTTATTGAAACAAAATCAACAATAAAAATTTAATTTTTTCTTAAAAAAATCATTATCAATATATAATTATACCATCGATTGGAATAAAATTAAAAAATTAAACAAAAAGTCAAACTGTAATGGACATAATATGTTCTATGTTCTATGTTTAATTGGAATAATTTGATCGTTTAATAAATTTTATTAGTTCTATAACTAATAAAAATCCTAAGTATAATATTTTAAATTTAAAAGATTTAAGTATTACATGTCAATAAATTTTTGGAAGTCTAGGTAAAAATGACTAATCAATAGACTAAATGAAATCTAAATGTTATGTACATACAAACCTATGATTGAATGACAAATTTCAAAGGGTCTAAATATAATTCTCCCATAAAAAACCTACGTAGCCTCCCTGACATTTCAATTATGACCCAGGACTCCTAGCATAAAGTTTATCTTTAAAATCTATAATTATTAATAAAAAGTACCTTACTATGAAAAATTTTTGATTCACTATTTTACCCTCATAAATAATTAAAAATGTCATTCTATCATTTTACTCTTAATATTTAAATTATCATCATATCCTTATGTAATTAAATTTTTAAATTATATCTAAGATCACTTTTAATTATATATTCCCTATATATAAGCGTCAATTTTTATAAAATTTTTTGATTGATTATATTACTCTTAAAAAATATATGTGTCATTATAAGTTTNAATTTGAATTGATTATATTACTCTTAAAAAATATATGTGTCATTATAAGTTTTAATAAATATTCAAAAAAGCCTTCAAAAATTCTATCATATAATATTACTCACCTTATTTATAAATATAATATTATAAATACATATTTATATTTTACTTTTCATCAAAATATTTAACCCTTTCATTTTTAAGATAAAAAATAATGTATATATAGTTTTACATGATTTTTTAGTCGCTGTAAACTTTTAAGACTTTGTTAAGATTTATGTGAAAACTTGATTTTAAAAAAAAAATTAATATGCTTTATAATATATATTATAGCATTGTATATTAAATTTGATTCCAATTAACCTAGATAATCCAAAATACAATAAGATTCTAATATAATTAGTATATTGATAATTATTTTTATTTTATTCAATAATTTATAAGTAGAATTTTAATTAAATTAATATTCTAATTATCTATTCTCTATTTATAAATGTCAATTTTTATAAAAAAAATTGATAGATTATATTATTCTTAAAAAATATATTCATTATTTTACATTTTAACAAAATTTTCAAAAAAATCTTCAAAAACTCTATCAATATAATAATACTCATCTCCTTTATAAAGATAATATTACGATTACATATGGATATTTTATTTTTCTGCAAAATATTTAATCATTTTATTTTTAAAATAAAAAATAATGTATATATAGTTTTTCATGAGTTCACATTTTATGTGACAAACTTGAATTTTTAAAAAATTTTAATATACTTTATAATATATATTATGGCATTATATATTAAATTTTATCTCAATTGACCTAACTAATTCTAAATACATTAAGTTT
>CAUOFW020005369.1:312719-325013 GCA_963454935.2 Ilex paraguariensis
CCCCTTCCCTTAAAAATTTCCCCCCCCCCAAACCCTCCGACCCCCCCCCCCCCCCACCCCCTCCTTTCTTCCTCTTCTCTCCTCGCGACCCCCTATGGAACCACCACCAAAAGCCTCTCAACTCTCATTTCGTTTGATAGAAAAGATGAAAAATAAAAAAATATGAAAAATAAGAGGAATACACTTTCTTTAGTTGGATGGATGGAATATAAAAATAATTAATTTTTTTTGTCTAATATTTGGGATGACAATCGAGTCGTGTCGTGTCAAATTTGTGTTGAGTCATAAAATTATGAACTTTTTATATTTCTTATTCGCGTGTCAAATCCTTTTCAAGTTCGTGTCAAGTTATAATCAAGTTCGTGTCATAAAATTCGTATCGAATTATATATATATATATATCATTGCATTTTTTATATGAAATTAACGTATACATAATATATAAACAAATAAGATATATCTCAACACAAATAATTAACTTTTCATCCACTTTCCTTCCGATTTTGGAAGGATTGATTTTGGTGAGTTAGAATGAAAGTTAATCCATCCACTTTTTCATCCTTCCTATTTTCCTTCCTTACCAAATATGATGTTTTATTTATTCCTCCAACTTTTCATCCTTCCAATTTTTTATTCTTCTATTTTTCCATCATACTAAACGGAATATGATTCTTTCGTCATTTGGTTCTCTCTTTCCTATCTACTTATAGTGACGGATTTAGTATGGGAATAGCTGCTCCCACTGAAATCTTAAAAAANACATGATATTTTATTTATTCCTTCAACTTTTCATCCTTCCAATTTTTTATTCTTCTATTTTTCCAACATACTAAACGGAATATGATTCTTTCGTCATTTGGTTCTCTCTTTCCTATCTACTTATAGTGACGGATTTAGTATGGGAATAGCTGCTCCCACTGAAATCTTAAAAAATTTTGGAATCTAAGTGTATTTTTAAAAATTTCAAAAATTTCTTAAATTTATTCCCATTGAAATTTTTTTAAAATATAAGTATATTAATATAATTTTCAACCCTTAAAAGCTAACTTTTGACAACTTGTCCTCATTTTTCACAGCTGACAATTGCTCCCACTGAAATTTTTAAAAAATTTGGGATCTAGCTGTGACNATTTGGAATCTAAGTGTAATTTTAAAATTTTCAAAAATTTCTTAAACTTATTCCCATTGAAATTTTTTTAAAATATAAGTATATTAATATAATTTTCAACCCTTAAAAGCTAACTTTTGACAACTTGTCCTCATTTTTCACAGCTGACAGTTGCTCCCACTTGAAATTTTTAAAAAGTTTGGGATCTAGCTGTGACTTTAAAAATTTCAAGAATTTCTTAAACTTGCTCCACTGAAATTTTNATTGCTCCCACTGAAATTTTTAAAAAATTTGGGATCTAGCTGTGACTTTAAAAATTTCAAGAATTTCTTAAACTTGCTCCACTGAAATTTTCTTAAAGTATAGGGTATATTAATATAATTTTCAACCCTTAAAAACTAACTTTTGGCTACTCCTTTTTCACGCTTACTTTTTTTTTTTTTTTTCCATAAGCCTTCGTCTTCTTCATCCAGCTTTCCAGTCTAGTCCAGTTCAGGCGTCCAACCCCTCTTCTTTCTTTTAGTAGTTTCTTTGTTAGTTACTTTGGTGAATTNTCCTTAAAACCTAACTTTTGGCTGCTCCTTTTTCACGCTTACTTTTTTTTTCTTTTTTTTTTCCGTAAGCCTTCGTCTTTTTCATCCAGCTTTCCAGTCTAGTCCAGTTCAGGCGTCCAACCCCTCTTCTTTCTTTTAGTAGTTTCTTTGTTAGTTACTTTGGTGAATTCATCAACAAATTATCCTATTAGATTCAATCATTGTGCAAATCAAATTTGAAGAAACCCTAAAAGATTATGTTGAAGCTGAGGAGAGGTAATTCATTAACCAAATTTGTTGATATTAGTATTAACACTAATCTAAAATCAAATTTTTATATTAAAAAATTAGTTTAGTTCTTGTAGAATTGATGGTTGTTTGGTGTCTTATTTATAGACTTATGTAGGTTTTTTTGTGTTTCATCTTGGGTTACCACTCAACTAGTTTAGATTTTTTGTTGAAGTCCCTATTCAGATTGGCTATCTGAAATTCTTGGTTAGTGTTATTTTTCTTCCTATGATTAAATTGCTTTAATTGATTTTTTAAAATTCTAGTTTAAATTATATTTTGGATTTATGAATTATATTTTGATTATGTGTAATCCATTATTTCATTTGTTACGAACTCAATGACAAACTCTTAAACTTCAATCTAATTAAACAAATTTATTTTTCAATCAGTTGTGGATAGGTTTCTTATAAGAAAATCAACATTGGAACAACCATCTCCTAATCAAGAAATAGATAATTGTGGCAGTGACATACGACATTATTCTAATCAAAGTCATGAAGGAGTTGATCTAAAAAATCTTCCTTCTGATCCTAGGCAAAGAATTAAAATTTCGAATTATCATCCTAATGACCATTGGTGTATTTGTTTATCAAACTAACACTTATCTTACTAGTTGTCACTGCAACTGTTGAAATAGCATGTTCATCAATGAACATAATAAAAAATCGATTGTGNGTTGGTATATTTGTTTATCAAACTAACACTTATCTTACTAGTTGACACTGCAACTGTTGAAATAGCATGTTCATCAATGAACATAATAAAAAATCGATTGTGCAATCAAATAGGAGATCAATGAATGATTGATTGCTTGGTTGCATATATTGAGAAAGATGTTTCAAGTATCTTTGAAAATGAAATGATTATGCAACAGTTCCAAAATATAAAAACTCATCGAGAACAATTATAATGATTTATTGGATATTTGAGATTTGGGTTGAGAGCTCCTTTTGTACAGAATTTTGAACACTAAAGGATACTTTTGATATGAAACTTTTTTGTTGCATTTTTTTGTACATCCCTCGTATATATGAGTTACGCCTCTAAATGGTCTTCTTTTGATGTAACTATACTTATAAACAGTTGATTAAGAAAGCATATTCTGATGAAAATAATATTACAATTATTCTTTAAAATTTAAAAATGTAGGTTACTCCCACTGAGGCAAAATCCTAGCTCCGCCCTTGTCTACTTAGTTTGCCTTGTTACTTTGTTCTCTTAATAAGAAGAAATGTTATTGATTATCTCGGAACATTGTGAAATGCAATCAAGAAGGATTTTCTTGTACTTGAGTCTCCATTGAACTGCCAATTTCCATCTATACAAGGACTTTCTTGCCTTCTTAGATACAAGTAACTTAGCACCAATACGTCCACCCTGCAGTTCATTACTTGACAAGAAAGCACACACCTCACCTCTAAATGCTGGCAGCTCCTTCTCCAGGTTCATTGGTGTATGAAGATCTTGCAATTTGTCAATGGTGCTAAGCAGTAACATGTCCTGTTCAACTGATGTGGGGAAACTCTTCAAAAGAACATCACATTCCTTTGCTATCCATTTCATCACAATTACCTCATTTTCAGCGGACACTTGAGTTCCTGAATAAACAAGGTGTCCAATAGACTTACGATGGTTTGGAGGTGTTGCCCATAATCGCACAGCTAAGAGCAGGGCAAAGGATGGCATCCCGTCTTTGTGGATGTATAGCGAGTCTTTGGGCCATGAACACAAGGAGTACATTCCAGGTTCTAAAGCAACAAAAGCCTTATCATTTGGGTTTTCATTGAGAAGAAACCCGTAGTGTTCAAGGAGCTCCAAATTTGTGTATGTCCCATAGCTTAGAAGAACCTGCAGCCAAAAAACAACTTCAAATTCCATCTAATTTTTGCTGTTTTATCCTATATTCTATTTGTTCCAAACTGAAACAAGATTGTGGATGTGTCCATAATCTAATTCTGATCTGACTTTTGCTCTCTGTCATTCACCACTGGTTCTACATTTTTCTTTTCTGTGGTCATTCATGTAAGACAAGCTGCAGATTGTTGCTTGATATTATGCCAAACAATTATAACAGCCCATTGGATTCATTGTTGAACTATAAAGAGATATAGGAGAAATTCACTTGTAACAGTAACTGACATATTCAACGCATTCATGTCAATCTTGCAGCTGTCCAACAGAATCATTTACTGGTTAATAATGCTTCAGTAGAGACACCAAGTGAAAGAAACTGAAACACAAGAGCCTGCAAGTAGTTGGATATAACAGTAAGGCAGCAAGCAAATGAAAACAATTTCTCGCATGACTCTCTCAAGCTATAACATAAATCACTAGGGAGGCTAGCAAGCATCAACATATCAACACGAGATTTCTCCAAAGGGACTCTGAACTTTACAACCATGTAAACTGACTCCTCCCAAACACCCCAGCCCCTCAAAATCCCCAACACAATGAAACTGCGAAAAGTAATCCAATAAATGTGTCTAGTAGTAGCTGAGGTAGCTTAATGCTGGTATCACCTAGTCCACTTGAGAGTATCTGATGACATAGTGGAATATAAAAGAGTTGGGAACCATAAAACTAATGCTATAGTTATTTGCCTAGGGATCTGCAGTTCTGTACTGGTGCTCTCTTAAACCAAAAGAATTTTTAATAACTGACATGTGTCTCAATCATTAACATCCCTAACTACTGTGAAACGTGCTTTCACATTCTCTGTTTCCTAATGTCGTCACTTAAGCATGCCAATGTTCACAATTTGACTACTACCATTTTTCAGCCAAAATTTTTCAACACTTTAACAATTAATTCGAAGTGATGCAGCCAGCCTCATCTTCGTATATCTTAACTTCCAGTTTTGTTAGCAGCCCACCATAACAACACACTCTGAAAGTTCTTCTTCCCTTAATTATCAACTCTCCATCAGGAGTAATGTTCCCTCCATTTCCACCTTCCTAAAAGATGAGCTATCAAACAAGTGAAGATGGTCATCTTGTATCCCCAATGCATAACTTTTAACTCTGGTGTTTAATCATATTCCGACGAATTTATGAGATGTTATCTTGACCTTTCTTTCCTAGGATCCTATACCAAGAGACTCTAAAAGGTATTTGTGAGAGCCAAAAATCAAAATTCACTCCTCAAGTTCTATCATCTATTATTTAGCAGGAAAAGAATACGAAAGCAATAGCCCCTGTTGGACTTCTCCCAAAATGTGCCTATCAAATTCAACCTAGATTTACAGATTAATTAAATTCCCAAGTCTCTCCTTAAACTGTACAGTAATCATTGTTATAGTTATTAGTATTGTACGATACGCGATACGTATCGTACGATATGTCACGATATCCTTGAAAAACGATACGTATCGTGCCTCTGTATCGTTTTTGTACCATATCGTACGATACACAATACGCCCAATACATACGATACGTGACGATTCTATTTTTTTTTTTTTAAATTTTTTAGTGTTGAAATGATATCGTTTTATCCTATGACTTTTTTTTTTAAATCACTAACTAGTGAAACAATATCGTTTCAGTTGAATTCAAACAATGTCGTTATAGTTTAAAAAAAATAAATAAAATATATGTTGTTAATGTTGTTCAATTGAATTCAAAATTCCTAATTAATATTAAGGTTGTTCAAGTAGTTGATATTAGAAGCTTGAATTAGAGGTTTTTGCATTTTGATATTACTAAACTATGTTAGGAACTTGAATAGTTGGTGGAATATTAATGAAATACTATGTTATTATGAGTCTATGATTTTTTTATAAAGGTATATACGTATATTTTATTAATAATTATTTAAAAATTAAAATTTGCGCGTATCTTACGATACACGATACACAATACGATATGATACACTATTTTAAAAAAAGGATACGTCTTCCGATACATAATTTGACAACTATGATCATTGTTGCTTTATTTCAAGCCATTTGTGAAATATATATGAACTAATATTAGAGATAACACTCACTCCAATGCAAAGTCCAGCACCTGGCTTACGGGTCTTTTTGCCACAAAACTCACAGCTGTATCAGGGCAAGACTTCTGTTGTATGAGCTTAACTGATATCCCTTTGAACGTTATTCCAATCAATAGGAAAAAATTGGTGTGCGCAAATTGATTCTGGATCAAAAACCATTTCTGAAGATGTATAAATCATATTCCATAATGCTTGTAAAGAGGAGACACCTTAATACTACTGCTTCTATGAATCAAATTAGGAGTACACCAATGTAAGGGTAGGTCACCTTGCATCAACACCTAACATAGACCTGCGACCAGATATACATATAGAAAGAACACTATTATAATCTAAAATGCACGGATACAAAGACAGGACATGGACACGATACGATATGGACGTGCCGACAAATCCCTGATCATTCCAAGAGGCAAAATTATTGCTTGTTCGACTCCTCATCAAACAACAACTTCCTGCTATACTTAGATGGTTGACTGGTAGATTAGGGCTCTAAGCACAATTTCACCAAAAAACTTCAATGTCTAATGTTTTCTTATATATTACACAATTAATAAAAGACCACATAATCATCCGGCTTATTGCTGCTTGGACAATGGAAACTCCTCTTGTGTACCTCCGTGATAAAAATCAAAAGAACTAATGGAACCCAAATACATTGTTGCTAGCTGAACAACCTAAAAACCACTAAACTAATATTTAAACTAATTGGGTTTAAATGAACCTCAAACCGCACACAAGAATAAAAAGCTTATAACACTGCATAAGACCATGTGGTTTGACAGGAAGGATGTTTGGCAGTACCTGCTCACCTTTTCTGTAGTTTCTTCTAGCATAGAAGCAATATGCACCAACATGTTCCTCATATTTACCATCCATCAACCTCAGCGAGTTGGGATCAAACTTCTCATCATCTGATATCTCTCTAGTATACCAAGAGCTATCTTGCAATGAAGAGGCAATTCCCTGAGCCCTCGAACCGTCAGAACCATATGGTTCTTCCCCTGGTGCAGCATAATTAAAGAAGTCTCCAACGGGGCATAAACAGCCAGCCACATCCCAAGGTATGTGCATTGTGCGAGAGGATATCTGTAAGCATAATTGTATTGAAAATTTCAAACTCTAAAATTACAATACAAATACTAAACCAATGACTTTGTAGCAAGTACATCGAGCTTCAGGGCACAAAAATTACCTGAAATACATATTAAACATATACGGATGCTGAATAACACGATTGCGCAATCTCAAAAAGTTCATTTTTAATACAAATTAGTGTCACTGTAATCTGCAATACAAATTAGTCATTGATTCAATACACTTACAGTAGCAGAAGCCCAGCGCCATGCCTTTAACGTTAGGAGTTGAGGTTTGAGCTTAAGTTCACTCATTAGAGGTGTAGCTTCTTTCCACTCCAATTCGGCCTTCCCTAAAGCCTTTTCCGCCAACCAGATGGCATCATCTACCTAGCATTCATTCATAATGTTTCACAAACGTTTAGATATCCTAAAAAAGTTTCAAAATATATAGGACAAACTCTCAACCATTGATAGTACTAAAAAGTATAAGTCAAATTTAGAGACCACACTTGCAAAGATTGGGCTTCAAATTGGCCAAAACTCGCCAGTGTGTCATAACTACGCGGCAACTGCATTATGTATGGGTTCCACCATGAAATCTTCCCCTTACCCACTTCATTCAATAATGCAGCAGTCAGTGTCTGCATTAAGCAATTTAGAACAAAATATCAGTTCAAAGATTTGGTTAAATGGTCAATGGTGAAGGTAACCGCTACTCCACTACCACAGCCATTTTCTAGTGCATTCACATAGTGCAACGGTACGTAGATTCACCTAGAAATACAGCACAAATATGCCTACGTTCGACTGTACATATAGTGTACACCAAACTATAACCCTGTTTGGTTCCTGAAAAATAGATTTGTTGGGGCTTTGGAATCTTAAAAAACAAAAATCTGATATCTCAAATTCTCTCCATAACTACTAAAAACAGTAATTTTCGTAGTAAGCAAACAAACAGGAAATAAACAAAAAGGGAAATTCGCTGCTTTGGGATGAAGGAGCACCTGAGTGGAGGAGAGAGAAGGGCGTTTCTGAACAGCAACAGAGAGTTTCTGATCTTCCATCATTAGTCTTTGGGTCGTCATTAGGGCAGACTTTGGAACTCTGAGAATCAATTCGCCTTTTTGAAGATCACGAACAGCAGCTAAGCCTCTCCTGCAGCATATCAAAATTCACATACATACATTTATATATATGCGTATATATATCTATATATCAATTTATATCGGCCTGGAGAGGGAGAGAGAGAGGAGAAGGCTTTGACTGTATTACCCGCCTGCTTCGGGAAAATCAGAGACACAGAGGGAGAGTCCCAAAGAGGAACTTCGACGCGTGAGGCTTTCCGATTGGGTGAAAGAATAAGGAGAGTCTGATATTCCGAGCTCTGCAGTCCATTCCAGGAAATTTTCCAGGTTTGCATGTTCTTCCTCCATCTCTCTCTCTCGTTCCCTTCATCAGAACTACATGGAGGCACCACCGACGCAGACTCCGAGAGGGTTTACAGAGACTTCACAGAATTACACTTCCCACCCCCTCTTTTCTTGGGCTGGTCTAATAGCATTGGAACTCCAAGCCCAATCCAACCACAAATTGTGGACTTGGACAGGTCCAATATTACTAGCATTCGGATTATACTGAACTTAGTGCTCGGGGTTTTAGAGGTTTTTTGTAAATTTTTAAGGAAAATTTGAACGTCGGTCTCTCCCTATATATACTTGTTTAGACTTAAGTCCGTCAAAAAAATTTATTTATTATTAAGTTTGTTTTTTGTCAATTTTACCATACTATCCCTTCCCTTTAGAAATAACATTAAAATCTTTTCTCTCATATCTATTTATATCCATGTATATGTTAAGAGTTTAACTAACATTAAAATTTTTTCTCTCTCTTATCTATCTATATATAGTTTATATATATATATATGGTGGCGAACACGTTTTGAGGACAAATCTCGTCTTCCAATTACTACTTGGGAGTNGACTAACATTAAAATTTTCTCTCTCTCTCTTATCTATCTATATATAGTTTATATATATATATATGGTGGCGAACACGTTCTGAGGACAAATCTCGTCTTCCAATTACTACTTGGGAGTCTCTGTCCGCTGAAATGAAGGAGCAATTTCTTCCCAGCAACACGGCTTGGCAAGCCCGTGATGCATTGAGGAAACTTCGATGCTAGTGAGATCTACCTTCTCAGCATCCGGAGTACGGACTGCTTTGAAGTAATGTCCCTGTCACACCCTAATTAACTTAGGTGCAAATGGCCGGTCTTGGTGGCACCTTGCACCAAGGCATGCCAGAAATTGGAATCAAGGTGACGTGGCTAAGTGGTTCGACAGATTGGAGCGAACCAAGGCAGCATGAGACCACCCGGTTGAGTATGGTAGCATGGGTGGGCTCAATTGAAGCAATATAGGTGCAGAGCTTCGGATTGCATGACATGAGTTGAACCCAGCATGCACATTGGTTCGAGTAGCAAGGTTGACTGGTGAATGTGGGCACCTGATTGGCACATGGTTGCTCAATGCATGTGACCAGGAGGATGTGGGCAGTTATGATACTGAGACTCAATCAAGGCAGTTCTGGATGTCCCCAGTCTGAATCCAGTCTAGATGCATGCTGATGAAGGGGCAGTTCCATAGCAGTTACTTGAAGTGGTGGAACTGCCTGTCAGGTGTTGCACAGAAACCAAGTCTACTAGTCCAGTATGCTATGGAATAGCAAAAACGTGGGTAACTACCCCTTGGCAGATGGGGGTGTCATCTGCCTTCCTCTTGTATAAATAGAGGTGCTTGAGCATTCTGGAGAGGGGAGAGTGTTCTGGCTTTTGAGAGTCCTTGTAAATTGTTGAGTTCAATATATAAGGTTTGGGAGTGTTGTCCTAGTAGATTCGTGTGTGTCTTCTGTGTGAGTTTTTGTCCCTTATTCTTGAGTTGAGTGNCACCTGATTGGCACATGGTTGCTCAATGCATGTGACCAGAAGGATGTGGGCAGTTATGATACTGAGACTCAATCAAGGCAGTTCTGGATGTCCCCAGTCTGAATCCAGTCTAGATGCATGCTGATGAAGGGGCAGTTCCATAGCAGTTACTTGAAGTGGTGGAACTGCCTGTCAGGTGTTGCACAGAAACCAAGTCTACTAGTCCAGTATGCTATGGAATAGCAAAAACGTGGGTAACTACCCCTTGGCAGATGGGGGTGTCATCTGCCTTCCTCTTGTATAAATAGAGGTGCTTGAGCATTCTGGAGAGGGGAGAGTGTTCTGGCTTTTGAGAGTCCTTGTAAATTGTTGAGTTCAATATATAAGGTTTGGGAGTGTTGTCCCAGTAGATTCGTGTGTGTCTTCTGTGTGAGTTTTTGTCCCTTATTCTTGAGTTGAGTGTGGTTGGTTGTAATAGCAACGCCTTCACAGGTAACCTCAAAAGAAAAACAAAAGTTACCCTGTGACAGTTTGGTATCAGAGCGTGGTTTTGGCAACAGATCAATTATGGCTGGCGGAACAAATGCTGATCTAAGGGAAAATGTGGCACGGTTGGAGGAGCTAGTTGGTCCTCCACAGTCCGGTGATGCTGTAGCTCTCTGTGTGCAGATTGAGTTGCTATATCAGCGATTCGAAGAGATGCGTGTTGCACATGAACAACTTCAAAAGACTGAATCTGATCACTTCAGTCGAGTGAAAAACGAAGTCGTTGACATGTTGGCTACGATCTCCACATGGACCGATGATATGGGGGAAAAATTGAGTTCCCTTGAGACCGACGTTTCAGTGCTTAAGAGGGCATTGCAGAATGNGAGTGAAAAACGAAGTCGTTGACATGTTGGCTACGATCTCCACATGGACCGATGATATTGGGAAAAAATTGAGTTCCCTTGAGACCGACGTTTCAGTGCTTAAGAGGGCATTGCAGAATGTCCCTGTGACTTCTGGCAGTGAAAGTACTCAGAAAGCTAAAGTGTCTGACCCTAAGCCTTTCACAGGCAGTCGAAATGCTAAAGAACTCGAGAATTTTCTGTGGGATATGGGACATTACTTCAAAGCAGTCCATACTCAGGATGCTGAGAAGGTAGATCTCACTAGCATGTATCTGTCCGGTGATGCTAAATTATGGTGACGAACACGTTCTGAGGATAAATCTCGTCTTCCAATTACTACTTGAGAGTCTCTGTCCGCTAAAATGAAGGAGCAATTTCTTCCCAGCAACACGGCTTGGCAAGCCCGTGATGCATTGAGGAAACTTCGACATACAAGCACCGTGAGGGAGTACGTGAAGCGATTCTCGTCTCTGATGCTTGACATTAAAAATATGTCAGAGGAAGACAAACTGTTCAACTTTATGTCTGGCCTCCAAACTTGGGCACAGGCAAAACTTCGTCGGCAAGGGGTGAAGGATTTACCCGCTGTTATGTCCGCAACAGACGCGCTGGTTGATTACAAAACGCAGGCTAATCCTCTAGAGAAGGAGTCGAAAGGGAAAGCCAAGTTTGCTAAGAAGGATAAGCAGAAGAAAAAGGCTGAGAAGTTTGGCAATTCAGAAAAACAGACTGACAAAACCTCTTCATCAAAGGGAGGTGTTGACTCGGGATGTTTTATCTGTAATGGCCCTCATCGTGCCAGAAATTGCCCCAAGAAGGAAAAGCTCAGTGCCCTCATGGCTGAGGAAACTGATTGTTCTGACGAACCAACACGAGTCAACCTATTACAACTTCTTAATGCAATTTGCAAAGAGGAGACAGTAGCAAAGAGGGGGTTGATATTTGTGCAGATTCGCCTGAACAATGTGGCTGTCCAGGCAATGGTCGATACAGGTGCAACCCATAATTTTGTTTCTGATCGGGAAGTACAGCGGCTTGGTCTGGCTTTGGTGAAAGACTCTAGCCAGATTAAGGCTGTTAATTCAGAAGCAAAACCAGTAGGCGGCGTCGCAAGAGAAGTCCCTCTAAAAGTGGGTGATTGGCAAGGAACATGTGATTTTATGGCAGTCCCTCTCGATGATTTCCAGGTAATCCTTGGACTGCAATTCCTTACAAAGGCAATGGTGTCTATTATGCCGCATTTAAATGGGATGTTCGTGATGGACATGCCCAATCCTTGTTTTGTTCCCCTCACCAAAGCCAAGCCTTCGGGAAAAATACTGTCTGCCTTACAAGTAAAAGATGGCTTGCGAAAAGGGGAGGCAACATACTTGGCTGTTCTATTTGAGGAAGAGGAGTCCAAAGCATTTCAAGTCCCTGAATCAGTACAACAGTTGCTGGTTGAGTTCAAGGATGTGGCACCTAAAGAATT
>CAUOFW020005369.1:329478-386764 GCA_963454935.2 Ilex paraguariensis
TCACTGGATCATCTTTAGTCTGATCCTGAATTCTCTGCAGTATGTCTCCTGCAATCTGGCTAAGTGCAGCAACTGTCCCATCAGCAACTGGGATTCGACTAAGAGCATCAGCAACCTGATTTACACTGCCAGGCTTGTACTGCAACGTGAAATGAAACTGGGCAAGAAAGTCCTACCATCTTGTTTGTTTTGGTGTCAGCTTCTTCATGGAATTGAAACAGCTAGTAGCCACATTATCTGTNTTTCGAACTCTACTGCCCTCCTCTTCTTTTCTGCCCACTTTTTCATCCTCTTCACCGCCTTAGTTAAACAATCTTTTGCTTCGTCGGTCCGCTCTTGATTGGTACGAGCGAAGCGATATGCCGCAGGACATCTCCCTTTAGACTTTTGCTTGACTACTTCATGCGGGGTAAGAGGCTGTTGGCCAGTTGCCAACTCAAAGGGGCTCATTCCAGTGGACGAATTCTGTTGGAGGTTATAACTGAACTGGGCTACATCAAGTAAATCCACCCAATTGTCNTAGCATTAAAAATAAAAAATAGTAACATTCAAATACAAAAAAAAAAATTATCATTTGGANCATAATGTCTGAGATATTCCTCCAGCATTGCATTAACCCGCTCGATCTACCCATCTGTCTGCGGATGATTACTGGTGGAAAGTTTGAGCTGTGTGCCCAACAGCTCAAATAAAGCTGTCCAGAATCGGCCAGTAAACCGAGTGTCCCTGTCGCTCACTATGTCCAACGGAAGACCCCAAAGCTTCACAATATGCTTGAGGAATAACAGAGCAGTAACTTCCGCCGTACATACTTTTGGGGCAGCAATAAAAGTGGCATACTTCGAAAATCTGTCTACCACCACAAATATCGAAGTAAAATCGTTTACCTGAGGCAAGCCATTAATGAAGTCCATGGAAACACTCTCCCAAGGTCGGCTTGGAATAGGGAGAGGTTCCAATGTACCCGCCACCTTCTTCCTTTCAATCTTGTCCTGCTGGCACACCAAACAAGTGCGCACATACAGCTCCACATCTGCTTCCATGCGGGGCCAATAATAACTTTCTGCTAGCAAGGCAAGAGTCCGTTGCTGCCCTGGATGTCCTGCCCATAGAGCATCATGAGCTTCTTTCAGCAACATCTGTCGAAGTCCGCCTGACTTCGGAACATAGGGTCTCCTACCTTTGGCGTAGAGAACACCATCCTCTACCCAAAATCGCCGAGTCACCCCTTCGTGAACCTGCTTCAGCAATAAGCTGGTCACTGGATCATCTTTAGTCTGATCCTGAATTCTCTACAGTATGTCTCCTGCAATCTGGCTAAGTGCAGCAACTGTCCCATCAGCAACTGGGATTCGACTAAGAGCATCAGCAACCTGATTTACACTGCCAGGCTTGTACTGCAACGTGAAATGAAACTGGGCAAGAAAGTCCTACCATCTTGTTTGTTTTGGTGTCAGCTTCTTCATGGAATTGAAACAGCTAGTAGCCACATTATCTGTCAGTACAAGGAAATGCTTCCCCAACAAGTAGTGCCTCCATGCATTGATATATATATATATATATATTAGCATTAAAAATAAAAAATAGTAACATTCAAATACAAAAAAAAAAATTATCATTTGGACACAAAAAATAATACATTTAAACACAAAAAATAGTAACATTTAAACATAAAAATATTGAAACATTCAATATTAATATTTTTAAAAAATAACAATAGCAACATGTTCAACAAAAATATTAATATGTTCAACAAAAATGGTAACATGCTTAACAAAAACTGTAACATATTTAACAATAATTATTTCTCTCAAATTCAAACGCAAAAAATAGTACCATTCAAATACAAAAAATAATAATATTCAAAAAAAAAATAGTAACATTGAATATTAATATTTAAGAAAATAATAGTAGTAACATACTCAAAAAAAATAGTAACATGCTCAAAAATAATAGTACATTAACAGTAACATACTCAACAAAAGCAGTAACATAAATTTGAATTTTACTATTCAAATCCATAGTAACTTTTTTTTGTATTTGAATGCTATAATTTTTATAATGTTAATATATATATATGTGTGTGTGTGTGTGTGTGTGTGTGGATATAGATAAATAAGACACAAGAAAAATTTTAATGTTAGTCAAACTCTTAACCTATATATAGATATAGATAGATATGANCATTTTACTATTCAAATCCATAGTAACTTTTTTTTGTATTTGAATGCTATAATTTTTATAATGTTAATATATATATGTGTGTGTGTGTGTGTGTGTGTGTGTGTGTGTGTGTGTGTGGATATAGATAAATAAGACACAAGAAAAATTTTAATGTTAGTCAAACTCTTAACCTATATATAGATATAGATAGATATGAGAGAGAAAAAATTAACTTTCTTTTAAGAAATGGTATTTTTGATATATAAAAAAGAAATGGACTTAAGTCATTACAAATAATTTTAAACATGGACTTAGTCCCTTATAAGTTTCTTTGTATGACTTATCTTCAAACAAATACATCTAGGAGAACTCACTTCCAATTTTCACAACTTTTGAAGTATGACACAACTTGTTAACATGATACGAAATTAGAAGGTTTAGAAGATTCTTTNTCTTTTAAGAAATGGTATTTTTGATATATAAAAAAGAAATGGACTTAAGTCATTACAGATAATTTTAAACATGGACTTAGTCCCTTATAAGTTTCCTTGTATGACTTATCTTCAAACAAATACATCTAGGAGAACTCACTTCCAATTTTCACAACTTTTGAAGTATGACACAACTTGTTAACATGATACGAAATTAGAAGGTTTAGAAGATTCTTTAAATTACTCATTTCGCAAACAAACTGATCTAATACGATATGATTAATAAATGAATCGGGTATGCGTAAAATTAATCAAAAGAAATACACAATGCTACTCATTTCTATACTAGTTATACATGATACAAACCTAATATGATACGACTTGTTAGACACGAATTAATAAACTCATCAAGAATGAGTAGAATTTTTTTTACTCGATCTCATTAAAGTCTGATATAAATTCACTTCACCCAACACAAATTGATAGACTTTAATTAGTTGAATCTTCTCTAATATCTCTTCGGGGGTGTTTGGATGGCTGGATAAAGAAGGATACACCATACTGGAACGGATAAATATGTTGTGAGCCATTTATCCCTGCTTTGGCAATGCTTTTAGAGGCCGAATATTCGTAATTTTTTAGCCTAATAACCCCCTTTCATCTGGACAAAGGTATCCACCTAAACTTTGGGATACACTTCCAGCCGATAGGATTCATCTCTGATTTTACCATTTCACCCATGCCCAGCAAATAAGCACGGCCCCAAAATCCCATTGGCAAGGTGTGTTTTCTCTCTCTCTCTCAGACAGTTCAATGACTTGGATTTTCCAAGAAAACCAAGAATCGACCAAGAAAACTTGTGGGTTTGTAGGATATATACTGCTTGACTTGTGGGTTTGTAGAATCGACCAAGAATATGGAAAAATTGCTTGACTTCTTGTATTTTGGGTGCTCGTAATTGTGGGTTTGTAGGCGGGCATGGCCTGAATCAAGTGGGGAGTTTGAATCCCATAGACTTCATTCACTGATGCAAAGTACGGGTTTCATGTATTTTGGGTGCTAGTAATTGTTTGCAAGTTAAATTTTCTAATGCTCATTTATTTGGATGGTTTTTATTGTGAAAACCCTTATTCAGTCTTTGAATGTTCATTTGCGAACTGACCCGCAGGCTTTGCGAACTGCCTCATGTTCATTCATATAAAAGAATGTGGTTTTTTGGCAAATCTGTACAGTGTGTTTCATCAAAGACCATGGGGGTGCAGTGTAATTTACTGAAATTTTGATTTTAGTTTTGATCATGAACTTTATGTGTTGGTACAAGTAGAGTTTTGAATGGGTGTGGGTATTTTTTGGCGAAATATTGTCTGCTTCAGTATTCCCCAACATGAGTCTCTTTCAATGCCTATCTATGTATACCTTCTCTGTGTAACACCCCCCCCCCACAGTTGAATTTATCTATTTTTGTTTATTTTTTTAAAACTTTTGCATCATGATTAATTATATATTTAAAATCAAATGTTAAATGGCATGTTCTCATCATATATTTTGTATTTATCCTAAGTTTTCATGTGTTGTGTTTATTAACCTAGTTTTATTATTTATCAACAGTGTATCGGATCGCCTTTTCGACGTTTTACGCCAAGAGTAAGGTATTTTTATTAATGTTAGACAATCTATGAAGTCTTATGTGCTTGCCCATCGTTCTTACTTTGTTGTTATAAGATTGCATTTTGCTGACGTTTGTTTATTCGTATGCTTGTGATAAATTTATTAATGTTTTTTAAGAATACATTATTGGTTAATAACTTATTTATTTTTGGTGATAGTAGCATAATTGGTTATAATAATGTTATTCGATGCATTTTTTGATTGCTCTAGGTATACATAGACAACAGTACTGATGAATTATGTTTGTTATTTACACTTATGCATAGAACTATTCGGGAGATGGTTGTTCTATTTAATCTTGTGTTGTCTATAATGTTTCTTATTTGGGACATGGATAACAATGGTAGCACATCTGTTGTTCAACGGCACTTCCAAAGCAGTCGGCTACAGATTGAACACTTGCACCGTCTTATCGGGGAAAATGACATAACGTGTATAAGTCAACTAAGGACGAATAGGCACACGTTTGTCGTATTGTGTAATATGGTACATGATGTGGGGGGTTTAAGTCCAACTAGAAACATAAGTGTAGAGTAGATGGTAGCGACGTTCTTGAGTATTTTAGGTCATGATGACAAAAATAGACTAGTGAAGTTCAATTTTCTTCGTTCAGGGGAAACTGTTAGCCGTCTTTTCAACAATGTGCTTACGGCGGTTTTGAGGCTACGTAGGTTATTGCTTCAGTCCCTTGATCCTTTACCGGTGAATAGTCTAGACAATAAATGGAAATGATTTCCGGTAAGTACATACTGTTATACTTATTTAAACACTGTTTAGTATGAGTAGTACATTACNTGTCTAGAATAAATGGAAATGATTTCCGGTAAGTACATACTGTTATACTTATTTAAACACTGTTNAGTCTAGACAATAAATGGAAATGATTTCCGGTAAGTACATACTGTTATACTTATTTAAACACTGTTTAGTATGAGTAGTACATTACATTTTATTAGGTTTTATTACTTGATTAAAGACAAAAAATTTTTTACACAATTTCCTTTGTAGAATTGTGTGGGTGTATTAGATGGCACGTATGCTCCTGCCCGAATACCTCTTGTCCATCAAGCTAGATATAGAACACGTAGAGGAGGTATAGCAACAAATGNTTTTTTACACAATTTCCTTTGTAGAATTGTGTGGGTGTATTAGATGGCACGTATGCTCCTGCCCGAGTACCTCTTGTCCATCAAGCTAGATATAGAACACGTAGAGGAGGTATAGCAACAAATGTGTTGGGGGTATGTGCACCGAACATAATATTTATTTACGTGTTTCCTGGATGGGAGGGGTCAGCTGCTGATTCTAGGATATTGCGAGATGCTGTTTCTAGGCCAAATGGGTTAAAGGTAGCACGTGGTATGTACAATATCTAAATAATGGAGTGTACAACAAAAATTATATATGAATAAACGTTACATACTTTGGATACATGTAACCAATATATTCTTATACAACACAAGGACGTACTATCTAGTTGATGTGGGATATACAAATGGGGAGGATTTTTTAGCGCCATTTCGGGGTCAACGGTATCATATCTTGGAATTTGGAGCTGGTTCTGTCGCCCCTACTCTTGCATTTACCATAAATCATATTCATACTTTTCTAATGAATGATTGTTATGATTGTAGTGCTTAAATAAAGATACCAAAAATAACTGAGGATGAGACAGATGTTTTGATAGACACATTGATAGATTACCAAAAAAAAAGAAGGAATGTTACCTCTTTTTGGGAGGTATGACACAAAATTGGTAAACGAGATGTTGGCCACGTTGAATCGATAAATGAAAAAGGTCAATTTTTCCTTCACCGAGCTCATTAGGATAATATTTTTTTGGGAAAGATAGTATCATACGATAAGTAAGATGGTTGACAGTCGTTTATTTAAATGGGATCCTATAACAAAATGTGTGGTGAACAACCCAGCCATACATCGGGCAAATAGATTATTAGAAGGAAGTTATATATTTTCCAACGGTTGTACGTACTTGTTTTAACTACGCGCATGTGCATTACACATCAAATTAACACAGGCTTCAAATTTACACATGTAGGAAAATGAGTTCGCTGCGATATACTGTCTTGCACCATGCGAAAATTATCAATATTTTGACGTTATATTCAAACGAGATGATGCTAGTTAAAGCAATCAAGAATTGGACAGTGTTGGTTACTACCCGTCAATTAATTCTCCAAGCCAAGTTGATGTTATAGTTATCGATGATTAATTAGGCCCACAATGGTTATGTCCAAGGTTCGCAATCAATATGTAACCAATGTGTAGTTGTGTGTGTATTAGACTTGGTAATTCCCACAAGCCATTTTGGTAATTATGCGACTTCGCTTGTGGTTGTGTATGATGTAGTAAATATGTGTTTAAATGTCTTAAATTTACCATTTAAAATATGTTGTTTTTATTTTATTTGTATAGGTTAAGGCAACAGTTTAAATGGACATTGATTGTACGGTGTATGACTTAGAATGCCTTATAACTGTATGTGTTTTTATGTATAAGGCAACGGTTCATTAATTTTAATGTTTATGGTCATTTGCCTTGTGCATTAATTTGTCATATATTCATCATTTATTTTAATTTATTTTTATATTTTTGGTGGTTCAAATAATTTTGTGATTGCATTCTGAAAATATTTTCAATTTGGAACATGTAAAAGTTTGAAGTGTACAGTACAAAAGTTTTCCTACCATTTCTCTTAAATTGTAAAGTGGTAACCAACAATTCCCAATCCAAACATGACATAAGATTAGATAGGATTCAAGGGTAAAATTGTCAATTGATATCAAACATAAGAGATGTTTTAAAAATAAGTTATAGTTTATCCATTGGGCCCACCACATCATAAACTACTTATCAAATCTGGGATTGGATTAAATAAGTTGTTTTTATCCCACTACTAATCCTGGTTATTGGGATTTCATTGGATTAGTTAGGACTTTAAATTCAATCCAGTGCAGTCCAACCATGATTTGCCAAACATCCCCTTTTGTATTCTTTATGATTGTACCGAGTTGGCGATCAAAATGTGTTATGCTGTGTTTGGATCACGATTGTAATCCTAACCTCATTTATTTATAATTGATCATGTGGACCAATCAACACATTATTTCAACCAATTAATTAGGGGTGAGCTTGGAAAGACTTGAAGTACTTCACTAAATTCTGTGACAATTTTGACTATAAGATGTCCAATGGGGTCTTAGCTTGGTGTCTTAGGACTAAAGAAGCAGTAAAGATACTTTAAGAAGTTCATGATACAGTCTGTGGGACAGCAAAACCAAGAAACCTCTACAAAGTTTGTAAAGACAAAGTTACTATTGGCTCATATAAAATATGTTTGATATTCATCTATATTTGAAAAATTATAAAAACAAAAATAAAAAGTATTTTTGGTATTATAATAGTGTTTCCATTAAATATTTTCAAAACCTGAAGAACCACTATCTTCCACAAATCCTCCAAAAACCCACTGAAAATCCACCACCAACACCCATGAAAATCCACTACCCAACACCTCTAAAAACCCACCACCCAACCACCAACACCCCCGAAAAGTCACNATCCACCACCTAACCCACTGAAAATCCACCACCAACACCCATGAAAATCCACTACCCAACACCTCTAAAAACCCACCACCCAACCACCAACACCCCCGAAAAGTCACCACCCAACTACTCCAAATCCATCACCACCACCCAACCACGAAAAATTTGCCACCAACACCACCGAAAAGCCGAAATACCGAAATAGAGAGGGGAGAGAAAGAGGGCTAAAAAATACATCAAAAATTCATTATCAAGTGATCAGTACCCATCACAAAAATCATAATCGAGCACACACTAATGACTCTACGAATTTTCCACAAGAAATTGATTCATGATAAACATTTTCCAACACAAAAGTTCCCACAAAGCNAGAGAGAGAAGGCTAAAAAATACATCAAAAATTCATTATCAAGTGATCAGTACCCATCACAAAAATCATAATCGAGCACACACTAATGACTCTACGAATTTTCCACAAGAAATTGATTCATGATAAACATTTTCCAACACAAAAGTTCCCACAAAGCATTTATCTAACACAAAGCATTCGGCTTCAACAAAATTTATAGTAACTAAGATGTTTCAAGGATATAGATCAAAATCTTGCAAATCGTCCTTCGGATGAAAGGGTTCAGGACGAATTGTCACTAGACAGCGTAAATAACACTAGAGGAAGAGGGTGGTGCGAATAGATTGGTATATTCTTTGCGTAGCCTCATGACTGGCGGGATNGCAAAATTTATAGTAACTAAGATGTTTCAAGGATATAGATCAAAATCTTGCAAATCGTCCTTCGGATGAAAGGGTTCACGACGAATTGTCACTAGACAGCGTAAATAACACTAGAGGAAGAGGGTGGTGCGAATAGATTGGTATATTCTTTGCGTAGCCTCATGACTGGCGGGATGACATTTGATTTTTTTTATATCCCAGTTTACTTGGTCTCTATGAGAATTTTCTTGTATGGCCCCCGGCCGTGCATCAAGCCTCAATGCTCAATCACATTTTGTACTTCTTTTTTCTCTTAATCTCAATTTATATTTAGCAAAAAAAAAAAAATTCACACAACAAATCTATGTATATCTATGTGTGTGTTTGTATAAGAGGATAGCAACGACAAAGATGGTAAATAAGATGAGCCTCCTAGATCATTTTCCAACTAAGAAAGAGAGAGAGAGAAGACAAACGAGAGAGGTGGGGTTTAATTACTTCCACCAAAAAATAGGATATTTGTTGCTAATGAGGTTTGATGGATGAACCTCATTAAAGTCTCACTCCCCCACGTGCGTTTCTATTTTTTTTTCTATTTTAGAAAAAAAAATTATTTTTATTTTTTAGCCTTGTTTTCAAAACAGAATTACAAAAAAAAAAAAAAAAAAAAAACTCATAACAAACACATTCTTATTTTGGCAAAAATAAAAAACAAAACCTGTAACTTGGGCTGTATTATTTGTGCATCCCCTACCTGCGTCTTACCTGTTCTTGAGAGATTTCAATGGTCAATACTTCACCATTCAAAGGTAAAAGCCTAGTGACTCATAACCTACGAGGCACCAACTTATCACTATTGGGTTTATATTAGCCCAATAACTCTCAAATTATTGAAATATCGCGACTTCAAATCTAAGAACCCAAAAACCTGAAGAAACATCTTCAACACATCACATGTGATAATTCTTGAAATCCAAACAATCAGGAAGTAACTTAGTATTTCGTTTTAGTATTTCGTTTGATTTCATACCAACTTTAATTTTTTTTCTTGTGAATCTAAATAAAAATATGAATTGTACATACATGGCAAGAGAGTCTTATGCAACATAAACACTAACTTGATCATTGAATTATCAATAACTTGTTTTAATTATTGCACTAAGATTGTCAATCTAATTCTAATCGTTCTACTAGGATCATCAATGTACCTTTGGTTGTGCTTTGATAACGTTTGTTGGAATATAGATTTGATACCACTTGTTAGAAAGTAGCTCTGATACTACTTGTTCACACATAGTTCTGAGACCACTTGTTAGTTTTACGCGGAGAATAATTAATACAAATAATACTTATTAGAAGATAGGAATTGAAAGATAGGAAAACAATAAAAATACGACACAAAAGATATAACGTGGTTCGATATAACATACTCATCTTAGTGTATTGTACCTACATACATAGACCAAAAAAACCTACATCAATTTATTATTCATTGAAAAATTAGTTATCTGATAACTAATTACATAATACTCAATCATATTTATATAGATAAAATATTATAACCCAAACCTATTTAGATACAATTTGATTTTTATATTTCCTAACACATGTTTAAAATAATTATTTATGGTATATTAAAACTCTTCGAATATTATCTTATTCCATATAGAATTCTCCTATTGATTACCCAACAAACTCTCATTCATGACAAATAGAGAGTTTGAGTTAAATTACAACAATTTACAACTACTAATGGGACATTTCTAGAAGAATGTTGGTAAGACGACACGTGTCCTCGGCCCTGAAGACCTGTTTTTGCCTCGGTCTGGCTAATTCATGTGTCCTCAGCCTCAGCGTCCCTTCTACTCCGACGAATTGCCTCTAGTATCTATCTCGGCCCCCAAGAAGTTCCCTCGGGTCCGAGGAATCACGGCATCAAACCCTGAGTCATCGATTCCCAAGGAAAATAGTGAATGATGACTAAAACGAGGCTAGGCGAGAAATTATGATGACGCTCTGCATGATGAAGTCAGTATAACTGAACGAACTAAACATTCAACCAAAGAGAATCAGACGCGTGGCATAAAGTGTGGAATGGATGGTAAAAAGATAGAACTATCCTCGCTGATATGCGGTTTATAAAGACAAACATTTAATGCATTGTTAGTTGATAAAACGTCCAACATGGTTTGATAAGCCAGGCAAAAGCAGCATTAAAGGCTCTGGGATCTGGGATCTGAGCATTCAATACCTCAACATTGAATGCTCAAACTGTACAAACAATTAAGATGGGAGCATTCCCCATGAAAAGTATGGGAACACTGTTCCATCTCTGAAGATTACCAACTGACTGGACTGTCAGCAATGATTAGCTTTTAAAGGTATAAATAGCCCTCAAAAGCACATGGTCAAGGTACGCAAAATAGACTCTCAAGAACACTACATAGTATTTTCTTCTTCCCCTCTCTCAAAGAACTGACTTGATCATCGGAGTGGATACGCCGAAAAACACTCCGACGCCTTTCTAACCCGTTTTCTGTGTTCCAGGAATCCCTAGCGAGCCAACAGCATCAGTTCAACAACACCAGAAACAATTTACCACCAATCTTTCGGCTCCCTTTATCCCTCTCAACCTATTCCCTGTTGTCGGATCCACCGTTTCGACGGGCCGAATCTCACNGCATCAGTTCAACAACACCAGAAACAATTTACCACCAATCTTTCGGCTCCCTTTGTCCCTCTCAACCTATTCCCTGTTGTCGGATCCACCGTTTCGACGGGCCGAATCTCACCGTGAGAGAGATCTGTTCTCATTTCAACTATTGTACAAAAATTTCCTTGCGCAACTACTATTTTACAACAACGTTAAGATTAATCTAAAGTACCACAAAAATAGTAAAAATAATTATCATAATAGTGACAAAAATAATCATAAAAATAATAAAAATATCTACAAAAATAATAAATAAATAATACCATACCAAAAAATATTTTTGGTGTTGTATAGATGTCCCACATATGAAGAATGAATACGCAAATCACATAGCCACTTTTTCAAACACGCAAGATGCCTTCTAATTTAATGCGCATGTTGGAAATAAGCACTCAATGTAACAAGTCAAACTTCCAACGTCACTTGCTATATCATCTTAGGTTTGCACTAAAAATGAATTAAGGATACAATATTTGAAAAGAGGTCTCTATCAAGGTTAAAGGTCTTATTCTTGATTAATTAGACGTGCGAAATTAGATGATGATTATATGAATCTAATTTTACTACATACCCATTAATCCGCAAAATGTGTGATGAATTCAACTGCTCAATTGGTATACTGTATCAAAGTTAAAAATCGAATTACTAATTAGTTAGATGTGCATGATTTATCGATGATTATATGAATCTAATAATCCACAAAATGTGTGATTAATACAACTCCTCAATTGGTATAATGTATCAAAATTATAAATTGAATTCCTGATTAGTTAGTCGTGCATGATTTATTATGTTTTGTTTGGTAAGAATGATGAAAATTAGTAGGGATACATTTTTTATCCTTCAAGGAAGAATAGTAGAAATAATACACTTTCTTTCTTTTGTGTTTGATTGGATGGATGAAAAATATAAATGAATAATTTTTTTTTTGTGCTGACTAAGAGTAAGGGTGACAATCGAATCGTGTCAGATTCGTGTTGAGTCAGGTCATTTTCAAGTTCATGTCCAGATATAATCAAATTCGTGTCATAAAATTCGTGCCGAATTTTAGTAGTGTCATCATGTTGAGTCAAAAATTTGTACCCCTACTTAACATGGAAAATTTTTATTTTTTATTTTTTAATTTTTATTGCTAAATATATTTAAATATATATATATATATATATATGCATACATATTTTATCATTATATTTTTATATGAAATTAATGTATACATAATATATGTATATATTAAAAGATATATAGACAAATAAGATACATCTCAATATGAATAATTAACTTTCCATCTACATTCTTTCTGATTTTGGAGGGATTGATTTTAGTGAGTTGAAATGAAAGTTAATTCATTCCTTCTTTTCCAAACATGACGTTTTATTTATCCCTTAAATTTTTTATTCTTTTTATTTTTCATCTTTCTATTTTTTTATCATTTCAAACGGAGCAATTATATGAATGAAATGAGTAGGGAGACTAATACTAAGGGAGAATCTTTTAATTAATTGTGGATGGTTGGTCGAGGAGGAGACAAAAAAACTTAATGCATAATGCCTTGTGGACACTTAGTTTTTGTCAATTAGTTTTGGTCAAATGTTATGTTACACTAATAGCAAACACTGGTGGAGCCACCATGTGTCCACCCTCGTTTCTTTCCCCTTGACATTGTCCACCCTAATTTCCTTATTTTATCAATTATTATAGATTCGTAACAAAATGACTATTAATCTTTGGATACGTTTTAAANGTTTTGGTCAAATGTTATGTTACACTAATAGCAAACACTAGTGGAGCCACCATGTGTCCACCCTCGTTTCTTTCCCCTTGACATTGTCCACCCTAATTTCCTTATTATATCAATTATTATAGATTCGTAACAAAATGACTATTAATCTTTGGATACGTTTTAAACACATCTAAATAAATTTTGGACATATTAAGTTATTTTGTAATTTTTTAAAAAAAAAGAGGTTGTTTTGTTATTATCTAAATTTAAGGTCATTATGAGATAAAATACAACAAAACATTAGCTTTTAAATAATTTAAATATAAATATATTTTTTAGATAAGATTATTGTTGCATTACAACATATTTACGGAGGTCCCTAAAGTATGACAATAAAATTATCATGCAATGTAATTAAAATATAAAGACTTATTATAACCGACTCTTATTACACTGCGTTGTGACCTCATAAGGCACTGAAAGGTGGAGAAACCACCAACACCCACCAAAAAACGCAGTTTGAAAGGGATATGATGTTGGCTATGAGCTAATATAGCACATGCACAAAGGAAGGAGAACCTAAAAACATGTATTAAGATTATTTTTATTATATTTTTACCCACTTTTTTATTTAATAAAAAATGATAAAGCTATAAATTCTGGTGAGACTCATTATTTATAAGTGGGTCATTCATCTATACATTATAAATGATTTATTATTGAATAAAATTGTATAAACGTATAATAGAGATAATCTAATTCTTCAAAGTTACTTATGACTAGGGCTGATAATTAAACTGAACTATTTGGGTTCAGCAAACGAGGCGAGCTTGAACAATTTATTAGGCTCGTTTCAATTTAAGCTCGTAAAGTTCGGCTCATTTATATATAAAATAATTGAGTTACTCGAGTTCGACTCGGATAAAACTCGATTCAATTTGTTTAAAAAACGAACCCAAAAGAGCTTAAGTCGAGCTCGCAAACTTCTCTCGTTTATATGTAAAATAATCGAGTTACTCGGGCTCTATTCATTTTCTAAAAGAGTCAAATTTAAACAATTTTTTAAATTCATTTAACAAAACAAGCATCGATTATTTCCCTTACCTATGACCCATCATAGCCGAAGTGATAGTGATTCTTTTATTTATTATTGGATAGTGAATAAAACGTGAAAAATATTATATAACTTAAATGAAATTATAATTATAATTGAAATATATATAATTTATTAAATAAGTGTTAAATGAGTAATGCCTACTAAAAAAAATTGATAAGATTCACTCGTTTAATAAATATTATGCATTTGAATTATATAATATTCCTTTCGAAACATTTTCGAGAAGCCTCCACCGCTAGCGCCAAAAACAAGTGTATACCTCGAAGATCCGAATATTTTAAGGTTTTTGTTTTTATTCCAACGAACCATTAAATTCATTCATTGTTCCTAGACCATACATTGGCCGAAAAGCAACGAGGCCCCACCCCCCAACAAAAAGGTAGAAAAGTGCAAAGTGTTAACGTGTCAAACCTCTGCCCTTCCAATATCAACATGTGGACACCGGACAAACATGAAGGTCATTTTTCCATCCAACTAATGTACCTTAAAATTATCATACTTTTTTTTTTCTAGTAAAAATATGATGCACATATTATTTTAATTTTTAAATAAGTAAAACAAANTTTGGACATATTAAGTTATTTTGTAATTTTTTAAAAAAAAAGAGGTTGTTTTGTTATTATCTAAATTTAAGGTCATTATGAGATAAAATACAACAAAACATTAGCTTTTAAATAATTTAAATATAAATATATTTTTTAGATAAGATTATTGTTGCATTACAACATATTTATGGAGGTCCCTAAAGTATGACAATAAAATTATCATGCAATGTAATTAAAATATAAAGACTTATTATAACCGACTCTTATTACACTGCGTTGTGACCTCATAAGGCACTGAAAGGTGGAGAAACCACCAACACCCACCAAAAAACGCAGTTTGAAAGGGATATGATGTTGGCTATGAGCTAATATAGCACATGCACAAAGGAAGGAGAACCTAAAAACATGTATTAAGATTATTTTTATTATATTTTTACCCACTTTTTTATTTAATAAAAAATGATAAAGCTATAAATTCTGGTGAGACTCATTATTTATAAGTGGGTCATTCATCTATACATTATAAATGATTTATTATTGAATAAAATTGTATAAACGTATAATAGAGATAATCTAATTCTTCAAAATTACTTATGACTAGGGCTGATAATTAAACTGAACTATTTGGGTTCAGCAAACGAGGCGAGCTTGAACAATTTATTAGGCTCGTTTCAATTTAAGCTCGTAAAGTTCGGCTCATTTATATATAAAATAAGTTACTCGGGTTCGACTCGGATAAAACTCGATTCAATTTGTTTAAAAAACGAACCCAAAAGAGCTTAAGTCGAGCTCGCAAACTTCTCTCGTTTATATGTAAAATAATCGAGTTACTCGGGCTCTATTCATTTTCTAAAAGAGTCAAATTTAAACAATTTTTTAAATTCATTTAACAAAACAAGCATCGATTATTTCCCTTACCTATGACCCATCATAGCCGAAGTGATAGTGATTCTTTTATTTATTATTGGATAGTGAATAAAACGTGAAAAATATTATATAACTTAAATGAAATTATAATTATAATTGAAATATATATAATTTATTAAATAAGTGTTAAATGAGTAATGCCTACTAAAAAAAATTGATAAGATTCACTCGTTTAATAAATATTATGCATTTGAATTATATAATATTCCTTTCGAAACATTTTCGAGAAGCCTCCACCGCTAGCGCCAAAAACAAGTGTATACCTCGAAGATCCGAATATTTTAAGGTTTTTGTTTTTATTCCAACGAACCATTAAATTCATTCATTGTTCCTAGACCATACATTGGCTGAAAAGCAACGAGGCCCCACCCCCCACCAAAAAGGTAGAAAAGTGCAAAGTGTTAACGTGTCAAACCTCTGCCCTTCCAATATCAACATGTGGACACCGGACAAACATGAAGGTCATTTTTCCATCCAACTAATGTACCTTAAAATTATCATACTTTTTTTTTTCTAGTAAAAATATGATGCACATATTATTTTAATTTTTAAATAAGTAAAACAAATAATTAAGACTAAATAATATTTTTGATATATTTATTTCCATAACTTATTAATATTATATATTATTACAATTAATTTAAAGAAGAGAGGTTTTAAAAAATATTTTTTACTTATTTTATATGTGTTGTCTCTTGAAACTCGTAATTCTTTTTTTCTCGACTTTCATCTATCGTACCGTCAATCTCTCAACTTGTTTTCATCTTTCTTTTGTTCAAGACAGACTTAGGTTTATAACAAGTTTATCGAGTTAAGCAAATATTTTTTTTCTTTTATCCCCCAAAGAAGTTTAAAAAATTAAAAAAAAAATTAGGCAGATGTTTAATTAAGTCATGCACTGCATGACTTAATTAAGAGTTTTTCTCTTCAAGTTGGGACTATGATAATANATTTTTTAAAAAAAAAGAGGTTGTTTTGTTATTATCTAAATTTAAGGTCATTATGAGATAAAATACNGTTTTTTTTAAAAAAAGAGGTTGTTTTGTTATTATCTAAATTTAAGGTCATTATGAGATAAAATACAACAAAACATTAGCTTTTAAATAATTTAAATATAAATATATTTTTTAGATAAGATTATTGTTGCATTACAACATATTTATGGAGGTCCCTAAAGTATGACAATAAAATTATCATGCAATGTAATTAAAATATAAAGACTTATTATAACCGACTCTTATTACACTGCGTTGTGACCTCATAAGGCACTGAAAGGTGGAGAAACCACCAACACCCACCAAAAAACGCAGTTTGAAAGGGATATGATGTTGGCTATGAGCTAATATAGCACATGCACAAAGGAAGGAGAACCTAAAAACATGTATTAAGATTATTTTTATTATATTTTTACCCACTTTTTTATTTAATAAAAAATGATAAAGCTATAAATTCTGGTGAGACTCATTATTTATAAGTGGGTCATTCATCTATACATTATAAATGATTTATTATTGAATAAAATTGTATAAACGTGTAATAGAGATAATCTAATTCTTCAAAGTTACTTATGACTAGGGCTGATAATTAAACTGAACTATTTGGGTTCAGCAAACGAGGCGAGCTTGAACAATTTATTAGGCTCGTTTCAATTTAAGCTCGTAAAGTTCGGCTCATTTATATATAAAATAATTGAGTTACTCGAGTTCGACTCGGATAAAACTCGATTCAATTTGTTTAAAAAACGAACCCAAAAGAGCTTAAGTCGAGCTCGCAAACTTCTCTCGTTTATATGTAAAATAATCGAGTTACTCGGGCTCTATTCATTTTCTAAAAGAGTCAAATTTAAACAATTTTTTAAATNCATATTTATGGAGGTCCCTAAAGTATGACAATAAAATTATCATGCAATGTAATTAAAATATAAAGACTTATTATAACCGACTCTTATTACACTGCGTTGTGACCTCATAAGGCACTGAAAGGTGGAGAAACCACCAACACCCACCAAAAAACGCAGTTTGAAAGGGATATGATGTTGGCTATGAGCTAATATAGCACATGCACAAAGGAAGGAGAACCTAAAAACATGTATTAAGATTATTTTTATTATATTTTTACCCACTTTTTTATTTAATAAAAAATGATAAAGCTATAAATTCTGGTGAGACTCATTATTTATAAGTGGGTCATTCATCTATACATTATAAATGATTTATTATTGAATAAAATTGTATAAACGTATAATAGAGATAATCTAATTCTTCAAAATTACTTATGACTAGGGCTGAAAATTAAACTGAACTATTTGGGTTCAGCAAACGAGGCGAGCTTGAACAATTTATTAGGCTCGTTTCAATTTAAGCTCGTAAAGTTCGGCTCATTTATATATAAAATAATTGAGTTACTCGAGTTCGACTCGGATAAAACTCGATTCAATTTGTTTAAAAAACGAACCCAAAAGAGCTTAAGTCGAGCTCGCAAACTTCTCTCGTTTATATGTAAAATAATCGAGTTACNGTTACTCGGGTTCGACTCGGATAAAACTCGATTCAATTTGTTTAAAAAACGAACCCAAAAGAGCTTAAGTCGAGCTCGCAAACTTCTCTCGTTTATATGTAAAATAATCGAGTTACTCGGGCTCTATTCATTTTCTAAAAGAGTCAAATTTAAACAATTTTTTAAATTCATTTAAAAAAACAAACATCGATTATTTCCCTTACCTATGACCCATCATAGCCGAAGTGATAGTGATTCTTTTATTTATTATTGGATAGTGAATAAAACGTGAAAAATATTATATAACTTAAATGAAATTATAATTATAATTGAAATATATATAATTTATTAAATAAGTGTTAAATGAGTAATGCCTACTAAAAAAAATTGATAAGATTCACTCGTTTAATAAATATTATGCATTTGAATTATATAATATTCCTTTCGAAACATTTTCGAGAAGCCTCCACCGCTAGCGCCAAAAACAAGTGTATACCTCGAAGATCCGAATATTTTAAGGTTTTTGTTTTTATTCCAACGAACCATTAAATTCATTCATTGTTCCTAGACCATACATTGGCCGAAAAGCAACGAGGCCCCACCCCCCAACAAAAAGGTAGAAAAGTGCAAAGTGTTAACGTGTCAAACCTCTGCCCTTCCAATATCAACATGTGGACACCGGACAAACATGAAGGTCATTTTTCCATCCAACTAATGTACCTTAAAATTATCATACTTTTTTTTTTCTAGTAAAAATATGATGCACATATTATTTTAATTTTTAAATAAGTAAAACAAATAATTAAGACTAAATAATATTTTTGATATATTTATTTCCATAACTTATTAATATTATATATTATTACAATTAATTTAAAGAAGAGAGGTTTTAAAAAATATTTTTTACTTATTTTATATGTGTTGTCTCTTGAAACTCGTAATTCTTTTTTTCTCGACTTTCATCTATCGTACCGTCAATCTCTCAACTTGTTTTCATCTTTCTTTTGTTCAAGACGGACTTAGGTTTATAACAAGTTTATCGAGTTAAGCGAATATTTTTTTTCTTTTATCCCCCAAAGAAGTTTAAAAAATTAAAAAAAAAATTAGGCAGATGTTTAATTAAGCCATGCACTGCATGACTTAATTAAGAGTTTTTCTCTTCAAGTTGGGACTATGATAATANATAATTTATTAAATAAGTGTTAAATGAGTAATGCCTACTAAAAAAAATTGATAAGATTCACTCGTTTAATAAATATTATGCATTTGAATTATATAATATTCCTTTCGAAACATTTTCGAGAAGCCTCCACCGCTAGCGCCAAAAACAAGTGTATACCTCGAAGATCCGAATATTTTAAGGTTTTTGTTTTTATTCCAACGAACCATTAAATTCATTCATTGTTCCTAGACCATACATTGGCTGAAAAGCAACGAGGCCCCACCCCCCACCAAAAAGGTAGAAAAGTGCAAAGTGTTAACGTGTCAAACCTCTGCCCTTCCAATATCAACATGTGGACACCGGACAAACATGAAGGTCATTTTTCCATCCAACTAATGTACCTTAAAATTATCATACTTTTTTTTTTCTAGTAAAAATATGATGCACATATTATTTTAATTTTTAAATAAGTAAAACAAATAATTAAGACTAAATAATATTTTTGATATATTTATTTCCATAACTTATTAATATTATATATTATTACAATTAATTTAAAGAAGAGAGGTTTTAAAAAATATTTTTTACTTATTTTATATGTGTTGTCTCTTGAAACTCGTAATTCTTTTTTTCTCGACTTTCATCTATCGTACCGTCAATCTCTCAACTTGTTTTCATCTTTCTTTTGTTCAAGACAGACTTAGGTTTATAACAAGTTTATCGAGTTAAGCGAATATTTTTTTTCTTTTATCCCCCAAAGAAGTTTAAAAAATTAAAAAAAAAATTAGGCAGATGTTTAATTAAGCCATGCACTGCATGACTTAATTAAGAGTTTTTCTCTTCAAGTTGGGACTATGATAATAATGAGACTAGGAGTCTAGTAGCCTACCCAAATACACATCAGTTGCCTGCTAACCCCCTCACTAATCTAACATTTTGCTTCTAATGGGGCAGGGGGGGACCCAGAACGACCGAAAATAACAAGACTATGCGGTGGATGTGCCATTCATGGATAGCCACGTGGGTATGCTCACCACTCTATCTCACTTTCTATTCTGATAACGTTATCTCACACTCATTGGGTGATCATTCCACGTGTCAAGTAGGTTGGATCTTTCCAGATTTGCTAGGTTGGCAATGATTCATGATGTCATTTCGGATCTGGAAAAAAACAGAGCAATGGGTGGGTCAAAGGTATATACCCCGAATCCATTTTCACATCCGAAAGGCAGAACAATACCAACTGGCCCTTTTATAAAAATGGTTTGATTATACTTTTGCCTCTTAAAGTTTTTGTTGATTTTTGTTTTGGTCCTTCTAATTTTATGTCATTTTTTTAAATTTTTTTTACATGGAGTCTATTTAATTCAATCAATTTAAAATATTTACTATGGTTAAAGGTAAAAATAATTAATGTGATTAAAAAATTAAAATATAAATAATAAGATAATTTATTAAATTTAAAAGATCTGAACCATTGTTATATTTTTTAAGTTAAGAGCTTAAGTAGACCATTTTTTTTTATTAATATAGATGTTCAGTAATTAGATTGAATTGACACAATGTTGAAAGTTGAAGATAAAATTGATAAATCAAAATTTAAGGAACAAAATGAAAATCGAATGTTACTTTAGGGGTATCAAGTGTAATTAATCCTTGAAAATGAAAACCATTATTATTTAAATAAGAGTTTGCTTAATCATCACTACAAAAGAGAAAATTAAAACAAATCGACATCAAATCAAATCAAATTTGTTGCTCAAGTATTATAAAAATGCAATTATATGTGTTCTCTTAAAATATTGTGTCATTCAATAATTATATGTACAAAACGTGAAAGTTTCTAGAACATATTTTTGTTATGATTTTCAGATTTAATGGATTTTATATTTGTCTTATAAGAAAAATAATTCTATANCCTAACATTTTGCTTCTAATGGAGCAGGGGGGGACCCAGAACGACCGAAAATAACAAGACTATGCTTTGGATGTGCCATTCATGGATAGCCACGTGGGTATGCTCACCACTCTATCTCACTTCTATTCTGATAACGTTATCTCACAGTCATTGGGTGATCATTCCACGTGTCAAGTAGGTTGGATCTTTCCAGATTTGCTAGGTTGGCAATGTGGGTAATGATTCATGATGTCATTTCGGATCTGGAAAAAAAAAAAGAGCAATGGGTGGGTCAAAGGTATATACCCCGAATCCATTTTCACATCCGAAAGGCAGAACAATAGCAACCGGGCCTTTTATAAAAATGGTTTGATTATACTTTTGCCTCTTAAAGTTTTTGTTGATTTTTGTTTTGCTCCTTCTAATTTTATGTCATTTTTTAAAATTTTTTTTACATGGATTCTATTTAATTCAATCAATTTAAAATATTTACTATGGTTAAAGGTAAAAATAATTAATGTGATTAAAAAATTAAAATATAAATAATAAGATAATTTATTAAATTTAAAAGATCTGAACCATTGTTATATTTTTTAAGTTAAGAGCTTAAGTAGACCATTTTTTTTTATTAATATAGATGTTCAGTAATTAGATTGAATTGACACAATGTTGAAAGTTGAAGATAAAATTGATAAATCAAAATTTAAGGAACAAAATGAAAATCGAATGTTACTTTAGGGGTATCAAGTGTAATTAATCCTTGAAAATGAAAACCATTATTATTTAAATAAGAGTTTGCTTAATCATCACTACAAAAGAGAAAATTAAAACAAATCGACATCAAATCAAATCAAATTTGTTGCTCAAGTATTATAAAAATGCAATTATATGTGTTCTCTTAAAATATTGTGTCATTCAATAATTATATGTACAAAACGTGAAAGTTTCTAGAACATATTTTTGTTATGATTTTCAGATTTAATGGATTTTATATTTGTCTTATAAGAAAAATAATTCTATATAAAAAGTTTGAAACTTCATTTAATTTCTCTGAGCTAATAGATTTGATAGTCCAAAATTGCAATACTTTTATTACCAAAATCACAATATGTCCAAATCTTTGCATTTATCACTAATTTCGTTGGTTTAGTGTCAAGATAACGTTTTTAAGAGCGATTCCGGTATTAATCACCCAGGTTCGTTTTCAAAGAAATAGACTGGAGNTTGATTTCGTTGGTTTAGTGTCAAGATAATGGTTTTAAGAGCGATTCTAGTATTAATCACCCAGGTTCGTTTCCAAAGAAATAGACTGGAGTTAAGCTATGACTCTAATTATTTCTACGAAATTCATTGTNCTAATTTCGTTGGTTTAGTGTCAAGATAACGTTTTTAAGAGCGATTCCGGTATTAATCACCCAGGTTCGTTTTCAAAGAAATAGACTGGAGTTAAGCTATGACTCTAATTATTTCTACGAAATTCATTGTCTAAGCACAGACAACCTTTTATTCACAAAAAAAAGGAAAAAAATATTGGCATTTTGGACCCAATAGAACTCGGATCTTTGCCGGGACCATACCCGTTACAATGTAAACCAAGCGGGTTGTTTGGGTGGGGCCATATTTTTGAGTTTTTAAAAATCTTTTAAGCACCAAAATCACTATTACTGCTCAAAGCAACAAATAAGAAGAGTTAAGACAGAAACACTAGCAAATTCCCATCCATTGTAAAAGTAGAAGAAAGGTGTGTTTGACATAAAAGGCAGAGAAAATAAAGAAGATAAGAGAGAAAAGAAGGTGTCTCTCGAAGTTTTGAGAGTTTGGGTGGGTCAGATTGTGAAGGAGGGTGATTTGAGTAGCCATTGTTGGTTTCTTTCAAGTGATGTTGATACCTTAAAAACCTTGTTCAGCTGATTGGATTGTGAATGGTAGAGACCAATAAGCAGGTTGGTTTTCACTCCCCTTTGTATGCATTTATTTTAATTCTCTGCATCAATTTATAGGTAGATTTTTGGTTTGGTTTGGTTTTTGAAGACGACTTCTACGTGTATGAACTTTGAAAAGTGAGATTATTTTAATCAAGAGGACTAAAAATAGACAACACCCATTATCCAAAGAAGACTGATAAATAGTACCATGAGCTTATTTTATATCTGCTCTCACTCTCTGAACTAATTTCAGAGATCCCTTTTCATTAGCTTTTAGCAGTTTTTGATTTGTCTTTCTGGGATTTTGTGTTGGGTAATTTTTGCCCCCTGTGATTGTTTAGTGGTTTATGGTTTGTTACTGTTTTTTCTTCATTTGCAGAAGCCCCAGAAAGAGCTTCACTCGCTGTTCAAGGGCTAAAGAGTTCTGCTTTAATTGGTTCTCTCTGAGAAGCTATTTGGTTTGTTTGTGGATTTCCATAATCTATCTCATCTAGCAAAGATAAACTAGACTTTTCGTGAAAGTGGACTGACGTAGTGGGCCGTGTTGTGTAGAGAAGCACTATTTTATAGTTGTGTAGAGAAGCACAGCTTCAGGTTCAACATGTCTGCTACCTTGCTATGGGTTGTTTCCCCCAGTTCTGAGGTCCCCAATAGCTTTGGGTTCTTGGAATCTGTTCGAGAAGGAAACCAATTATTAAATTCACAGAGGTTCAGTGCTCGGGATCGGAAGTTGATAGGTAGTAGCAGACTCAAGAAGAGTAGGATACCTAGGTGGAATACCAGCTCTCTTAATGCAGATCTTAGGTATTCTTGCTCGACTGAGTCGGGGTTAGAAAATGGTGGCAAATTCTCTGTAGTGTCAAGTGTGGTAGCAAACCCAGCTGCAGAAATAAGAGTCTCATCAGAGCAGAAGGTTTACGATGTGGTGTTGAAGCAGGCCGCCTTGGTTAACAGGCAGTTGAGATCTAAAGTCAATTTGGAAGTGAAACCTGATATTGTTCTTCCGGGGACTCTGAGCTTATTGAGTGAAGCTTATGATCGTTGTGGCGAAGTCTGTGCAGAGTATGCCAAGACATTTTACTTGGGTTAGACTCTTTTATCCATTCTTAGTTAGGAAGAATTTTGTTGAGGTAGAACTTCGGATTATGAGATGATTTGAGTAATTGTTGGAATTAATTGTAATTCTTTGTTTCCCCCTTTGCAGGAACACTGCTAATGACTGCTGAGAGGAGAAGAGCTATCTGGGCAATATATGGTAAAGTCTAGGGCCTGTAAACTAGAACAATTCTTCTTTCTATAATTCATTCTAATAGAAATGAGAATTTAGAGACGTAATCATCTAATAGGGGCTTAAATGGTGTGCATAATTTGACATTTTTTTCACTAGCACAGTATAGTAAAATAAATTGAAAGAGAGCTGTTAAGAATGTTAGTTAGGGTTGGAGCTGATTCATCATTGAAGACGGGCACTGGTTGGTCATTAAATTAACGGTAATTGCTTCTGTGAGAAACAAATGATATTGCAGGATTGTTAAACTGGTTTGTTATTTCGTTTCTAGAAATGAAAACATAATATTTCGTGTCTTCTGAGAGAAACACAAATTTAAGTTTTTGTTTGCTTTTCACTATGTTAAGAGTATAGTTTTAAAATCGGAACCCCAATAATGGTTCTTTCATTAGTGATATCAAATCTGTTGCATTCGAGATGTATTGATGACTCTGTTTTAATGGAATCTACTGCTTAACGTCATGGGGGTAGTCAACTAGTTGTAGTCAAATAAATATCATTATGCTGGTAGATCCACTAATAAACATTTTGTAGTTGATGCCTAAAAAATCTCTGATATCAACTTTTGATTTTTTGTCCCTGAATAGTCACTTTAAACTTTTTATTAGTTTGGTATATCTGAACAGTCCAAACTCCTTAAAAAGACTGAATTATATTTGTCCACATGATAATCATACTATGAAAAGCATGATACCAGAATGCAACAATATAATGTAGTGATCTGTAACCCATATAGTGCGACTCCGAAAATGGGGACTGCTGGGATATTACTTGGAGTACACAATATAACGAAGGCTGCTGCACAACCAGCTTAATGTCAGATAAATTTGATATGAGCTAACTGTATATTTACGAGGCTCTCATTTCTTGAATTGCTTTGGCAATTGGGGTATATCTGAATTTTTGCTTGCTAGATCGTTGGATAACATAACAAAATATTTAGTTTGGACTCCAAAAAATAATTGAAGAATTGGTCGTGAAACCTTAATCGACTAGTGAATACTTTGACCTCTACCATTTGATTCCTTTAAGATAAAAAAGGAAACCAGGTTCTCTACTTATCATCATTTCTAAGTCTTTGTGATTCCTCAAGGCATCTCTTATTTAACTAATTTAGTTGCAACTTGTGAAATTTTTTGCAATATAGGATATGTCTTAACACTGATCTTCCTATTTTTTCTTTTCTCTATTTAGTTTGGAAATAAACAGTTTCTAGTGTAAACAATCAATGCTGTAACTGTGTAATAGTACATGGATTCAGTACAGATAACAGTAGACTGTCTTCTCTTTTGTTTCTCTTTATAATCTCTTTTTATACAGTGTCGGAGAATTGATGAGCTTGTTGATGGGCCTAACGCATCACATAAGGGCCTAGCACAGATAACAGGGCCCCCTATAATGCGTCACAATATATTTTTTTTTAAAACATCATATTATGCAAAAAGAGAGGACACTTCACATCGTTTCATCTTCCTATTATGTACTTTTTTCTTTTGTAGTTTTGAAATAAACAATTTTGTCTAACAAAAATTTGTAATTGTGTGTAATAATATATGGATTCAGGTTAAATAACAGTTTACTGGCTTCTCTTTTGTTTCTCTTTATAACTTCGTTTTATACAGTGTGGTGTAGGAGAACAGATGAGCTTGTTGATGGCCCTAACGCATCACATATAACTCCAACCGCTTTGGATAGGTGGGAGGCAAGGCTGGAAGATGTTTTTGGAGGACGCCCTTTTGATATGCTAGATGCTGCTTTATCAGACACAGTTGCCAAGTTTCCTGTTGATATTCAGGTTAGATTTTGCAATAAGTTAGTTGATAGCTATATCCCTGCTTCTATAAGATCCCCTCTGAACAAGCCCTTGTCACAGTCATGCTGCTCATGTCCTTATGAGAAGAGACTTCAACAATCAATCAACTTCCACTAGATTTCTGACATGTGTCATATACTGAACTATCATAGATTCATATGTCTCAGCTCATTAACAAAATTTGTGTGGCTTTCAATATGGTGTACTTATTTTCATTTTGGAATCTCTTTTGCAGNTCTAGATTTCTGACATGTGTCATATACTGAACTATCATAGATTCATATGTCTCAGCTCATTAACAGAATTTGTGTGGCTTTCAATATGGTGTACTTATTTTCATTTTGGAATCTCTTTTGCAGCCATTCAGAGATATGATTGAAGGAATGAGGATGGACCTTAGGAAGTCCAGATATATTAACTTTGATGAGCTATATCTCTATTGTTATTATGTGGCAGGCACGGTTGGATTGATGAGTGTTCCAGTGATGGGCATTGCACCTGAATCACATGCTACAACAGAGAGTGTTTATAATGCTGCTTTGGCATTAGGGATTGCAAATCAATTGACAAACATACTCAGGGATGTTGGAGAAGAGTAAGTAGAGAATCTTAAATTTGTCCTGTAACATAGAAGTGTTAGTAGAATAGATAATTCGATCACCATCTACCAATAGGAGATGTTGGTTCACGGTTTAAATTATTATTGTCTGGCTTGCAAAAAACACGTTGCCATTATCCTTCCCTGATTGTTCTCTAGATTGTTCTTAATGAAAACTGAAAAAGATGACGAGTAAACCCTTCCAGCAGTTTCAGCTTGTCCTAAGGCCTGTCTGATTTGAACACAATCCTGTTTAGTGAGAATTTTAAGTTCATGAAATTGCAAAAGCCAATATTATTTCAATCCCGTGGTGCAGCCGAATTTCATGTATCTATGTTCCCTTGTGCTGCCCTAGTTGATGAATTAATAATTTGTTTACTGTTTTCATGGCAATCACATAGGGCAAGGGCACTAATACAGTATCTAACATGCTTTTTCTTTAGGGATAGATATCTGCTTTTTGACTTCTCTTAAGAGTTTTTTTTTTTTCGCTCCAGTGCTAGGAGGGGAAGGATCTACCTACCACAAGATGAACTTGCTCAGGCAGATCTTTCAGATGAAGACATATTTGCAGGAAAAGTAACAGATAAATGGAGGAACTTCATGAAGAAGCAAATCAAGAGGGCAAGGACGTTCTTTGATGAGGCCGAGAAAGGAGTCACAGAGCTCAGCTCAGCTAGCAGATGGCCAGTAAGCCGACATTAACTTTCAATAGCTTTTCTCTTTATTATTATTTTTACCTGCAATTTTCATTAATCTTAACATTGATAGAATACCTAAAGCTCTTCTTTAACCTAAAAAATCATGGCCGAGGTGGGGCCAGGAAATTTTCTGTGCTGGTTCGGTCAATGTCAAGTGTGGAAGTGTGGAAACCTTTTTAGTGGTTTTTTAAATGGTTAAAAGGTACAATTCTGTTGGGATAATTTATGCTTTCCAAGTCCATAATGAAAAAATGTATGAAACAAAAAAAAAAAAAAAAAAGAAATATATACAACAATTCTCCGCTTGCCTCCATCTTCATTTTTTTTTTTTTTGGTATCTCTTTAATCCTCATAGAAACAGTTTGGATAGTAGAACTGTTGTCTTGAAACAAACATAATATAAATTGGGTACGACTTAAATTTAAAATTGCACTTTTAGAGTACCTTAATGTTGGAAATTGATCTCATCTTTTACACCACTTCCCATTTTCTTTTAAACTCTAGTGGTATCACTCGACAGGAGAACCAAAGTTCTCAGAAAACTTGAATGGGGTCAAATGGCCACGTATTACAATGGTAACTTGTTTGTTAGAACTTAAAAGAACAATGTGGAATGCAAAATAAATTCGCAGTTGTGTAGGTGTTTCCAACCAATAGGGCTATTTAAGTTTTCTGGTCTTGTCCTGTGCTTCATCTCAGGTAAGATTTGTATATCCATGTCACGAAATCAAGTAACAGCGCTTTTCGGATTATTTTCTAGGACTTGATTTTGATTTTCTTCAAAATACATGCCTAGACACTTTTCTTTTCATTCTTCTAGGGTTATACACACTGTTTGCAACCCTTTTGAGATGAATGCATATTGATTCTGGGTGTTGGCAGGTGTGGGCAGCATTGCTGTTGTATAGACAAATCTTGGATGAGATTGAAGCCAATGACTACAACAACTTCACCATGAGGGCTTATGTAAGCAAACCAAAAAAGATACTTGCTTTACCAGTTGCATATACAAAGTCTCTGGTTTCCCCATCGAGGTCATCTCTGGTAAAGGCATGAATAGATCCATAATGTAGTTAAAAAATATAGGCAAATGTTGAATATTAGAAATTGTTGTATTGCAGTGAGATTTCATCCGAAATAAATAGAAATATGCCTATTTACTTGAGCTTGTGATTTTAGTTTAACTGCCCAAGTCGTCATCGTCGCCTGGCGATTGAGTATATTTTTTTTTTCTTAAGAGGTGGTTGGATGAATCCAAGTTTTAACTATTATCATATGAACTAAAAAAGAAAAAGAAAAGAATAGGGAATAGAATAGATTACTATGTAACTTCTGTTTGTATTGGAAAAAGGTTTACTATATATCTTCAAAATTGTAACCTCATTGAATCATGATACAGTCTCTAAATATCTCTCAAGTAGAGAAAGAATAATGACAATTCTCAAGTTGACATGTCAATTTTTATTAAAAGTGGCAACACTTTTAATAAGATAGTACTCACGCAGCAAGGTTTTTAGCCTTGGTGTATTCTCAGAAAGATAAACGATGAATAATTTTATTTTATTAAAAAAAAACTTATTCATAGACACAGAAATTGACGTAGTCTCAAAAAGATAACTGATGAACAACTTTATTCTATTTTGAGGAAACTTATTCATAGAATCGGAAATTCTTTTGGCCACAATCCAGAGGTATGCCACTCTCTCTCTCTCTCTCTCTCTCTCTCTCTCTCTCTGGTTAGGGGTATCTATGGATTGGATTATCTCACAAGTCTCGTTACCTGTCTGAAGCTCGATAAGCCCGATAAATGGTCTATCCGAGCTCGAGCCTTATATCTTTTAAGAGGGGATTTGAACTTGCCCTCAAACCCATCACCCAAGGCAAAACCCGACCAATGAACCCATTCACAAAAATCCGTTAAAACTCAACCCAAAAACCAACCCGTTTGCCCTTCCACCCAATTATTTGACAAAAAAATTAACCATTGAAACTTTGAAATTTTGGTAATAATGTACAACTCTATTATATTGAAATAAAATTATTTAATATTTATTTTTTGTCTATTTTGACTCTACTTTTAATTAAAAAATATAATTTACAAAAATATAAAGTTAATTTTTTTAAAATAAAATTGTATATATATATATAAGTCTGCCCAGTAGAACCACTACCTGAAGCCTGGCCTAGCCCGCCGGATAATTTGTTGGAGTAAGGAGCTTGGACTAATTCCATACAAGTTCAATTTGAAAAACATTCTGCGAGCCTAACCCGGTCTATGCCATGGACACCCTTATCTGAGGTGATGAGATCAAGATGTGTCAAAATAAAAGGGTTAGATCCTTTAAGAATGATGTAAGTTAGATTTTTGATTGGAACAATGAAATCTGTAAATTCTTAATTAAGTCTCAATGAAACCTTTTCATCCAAATGTGTTAACTTAGGTGTCGTTTGGTAACCTTGTGTTTGTGTGTTTTTTTTTTTTTCCATTTTTTGCAAAAAAAAAAAAAAAAAAAAATGTGTTTGTGATATGTTTATATTTTTTTAAGCCATATTGTTTTGAAAATAAGGTTTAAATTTGTAAACACTAAAAATTATATTTTTGAAAACATTCAAAACTAAAAACACGTGCGCATCTCTATTAACAATTAATGAAATTCAGCCTTCGAATCTCATTAGCAACAAAATGAAAAAAAATTTGTGTCAACTATAAAAATCTCTTTTCCTTTTTTTTTCGTCTCTTTCCCTCATCTTTCTCCCTCTCGCTTGTTTCACTCTTCTGAAACTAGTGATGAAGACAAAATTCAACACGAAGACGAAGACAAAACCTACATCGTTTCTCTTGCTCGTTTCCCCATTTGGTCTTAACTTTATACCATATATACACATAGATTTATATATGTATGTATGTAAGTATATATATATGTGCATAAATCTACATACATGATGTTATATATACATAGATTTACATGTGTGTGTATGTATTTATGTTTTTGTGTGTGTATGTGTTATGTTTATATAACTCTTTGTGTACATATGTATTTGTGTGTATATGTCTACTATATATATAGATCAGTGTGTATATATGTATGTGTGTGTCCTAGCAAGAGGATTTTGTCTATGAGTTTGTGTTAACAAGAACATCTCTAATTTTTTTTTGCTCACAAAGAACATCCCGAGATGAGGTATTTAGAATTAAAATATTAACTAAAATATATAATATTATATATATTTTTAAATATAAATAATTATCAAAAATGTTTTATATTTTATTTCATAAAAAATAAAATAAAATAAAAATTAATCTTATTTTTTTTATAAAAAATATATAAAAACAAAAACGTTATCGCCCGTGACTTAAATTTTTAGAATAAAACCATTCGACTGACGATTGAGTTATTCTAAAGGATATGTTTGTCTCGTCAGCAAACACAATCATAACTAGTGGTCATAGTAGCTCCCGATCTTTCTTTAGTTTATTATATATTATAAACTAGATCGGTCAAGGGTGAAAAATATTTGAGAAGATGAGCATATTCCTTCAAATAAATTACGTATTGGTCACGCGGCTCCATTCTATTATATTGAAGTACACAGATTTGGATGGAAGGGTTAATTAAAACCGTTGATTGTTCTAATTAAAATTTTAGTGATTAAATTAAAATTCGACCCCGTATCTTTTAGGCTATAAAATATCAATTATGAGAAGAAAAAAAAAGAATTAAATTTTTTTGATAGAAACGATAGAAATTTAATTAAGGAAAATATTATTTGAACTTAAAAATATGACATAATTCGCTGACCTAACGAAGTGATTTTATTAGAATAGTTGGATAAATACCAAGTTTCAATATTTGATGGAGCTCACAGTTAATTTAAAGGTCATAGTAAATTAAGTTTCAATAACATTACTCTTTAATTAAATATAAACATTTGAGAGGAGGAGGGGCGCAACAAAAGTTAGTGTCTCCTCCTCCCATACAACCACACAATCACCAATAGGGTTAATTGTAGCGTAGATCCTTAAAGTATAGAGTGTATCTCATTTTAGTCTCAAATATTTTAATTGAATTATTTTGGCCACTAAATTATTCAAAATATTTTTATATGTTCTTTCAAGCAGACAGCGTTCAAATTGTTAACGATTTTTTATCATAAATTTATCACACAATATTTAAATATAGACAAAAAATAATTTAGATAACTCTTGACCAAATTTTGATTAAATAGTTGTCTAAATTTCACAGTTTTAATCATGACTTATCCAAATTTTGGTCAAAAGTTATTCATATTAAACATTTTTGTGTTAAGAGCTACCCAAATTTTGATTCAGAGCTGTTAAAATTATTTTTTGTCTGTATTTAAATATTACATGACAAGTTTATAATAAAAAAATCGTTAATAATTTGGAAGTTGTCAATTTGAAAGATCATATAAAAACATATTCAATACTTCAAGGATTAAAAAGATTAAAATGATTAAAATAATTCAATTAAAATATTAATGACCAAAATATAATAAATTTTATATTTTAAAGACCGCTAAAAGAATTAACCCTCAACAATAATAACATATCTACCTAACTTATGAGTTACCTTATCTTCCGTTCTTTACTTTGAATACCGAATAAAAACAAAAAGTGTGTAGTGACATATATGGAGCGGTGGTTGATGACCATCGGACAGGACGTGCAAAGCATTGTGCGTTCCTTTTCTACATTTCTTCGTGGTCAGAGGTGCATTATTTGAATTTTTTTTTTGAGAAACAAATTGGGTAATAGAAAAGGACCAATTGTCCACAATTTATATATCTCAATATAATATCATAATCGATCACAATTTAGCTACAACCAGTTGCAATTAATATTTTTTAAATCAAAATTAGCTCTACTAATTTATTTTTAATTATAAATTTCAATATAATACCATAATCTTCCTTACTTTTTCCACCACCATCTGCATTTCCATCCTCAAATAATGTTTGACAAGTGGTTTGGTCACTCTTTCCCCCCCCCTCCCAAATTTTAGTCATCGTTTTGCTGTCACATAGAAATTTTTTATTTTTATTTAATTTAAGTATCTAATTAGAGTTTTTAATTCATTATATTTGTTAGGTAAAAATTAAAAAATTTATTTAATATTAAAACTCATAGTTGATCTATTTTTTGAAAAAAATACAAACGCAAGTGATCTAATAACGATATGAATTAAATTCTTAATTTCAATGAATATCTCAACTAGTAATAAAGACGGAACGAATGATCTGTCTTTGATTGAAGCGGAGAAGGAATTAATTAAAATACATATAAGTTGACCCGAATATCTTGACCATTGACATGACACTAAATAAATAAATTAAAATCAACTGTCATATCATTTAGAATGAATATTTTTTGTCGGTGTAACATTGCTGTAAAAAAAACATTAAGTTGTTAACCTTTTCAACAGACATCGGTCACTTCCCATGGAGAATGGTAGCAAACCAAACCACCTTTCTCTCACATGCCACTTCCATCTTTTTGTCAGATCAGATCTACGGGATGTTGTTGAAATTAAGTTGTTTAAAAGTCGCTGCGGAGCCTAATCGTCAAAGATTGCATGAGAATTTATAGATATTAGTTACAGTTGTTTGCTCAACTGACATTTAAGACCCACATTGTCTGTTAGCTCGGAGATTGGACCCACCCATACATAGTTCTTGCTATTTAAGAGGTGGGTTTCTCACAGAATCGGCAAGAACCAACATATACTGTTTAGAGATGGTNTAATTAAATTTTTTTGATAGAAACGATAGAAATTTAATTAAGGAAAATATTATTTGGACTTAAAAATATGACATAATTTGCTGACCTAACGAAGTGATTTTATTAGAATAGTTGGATAAATACCAAGTTTCAATATTTGATGGAGCCCACAGTTAATTTAAAGGTCATAGTAAATTAAGTTTCAATAACATTACTCTTTAATTANAGAATTAAATTTTTTTGATAGAAACGATAGAAATTTAATTAAGGAAAATATTATTTGAACTTAAAAATATGACATAATTCGCTGACCTAACGAAGTGATTTTATTAGAATAGTTGGATAAATACCAAGTTTCAATATTTGATGGAGCTCACAGTTAATTTAAAGGTCATAGTAAATTAAGTTTCAATAACATTACTCTTTAATTAAATATAAACATTTGAGAGGAGGAGGGGCGCAACAAAAGTTAGTGTCTCCTCCTCCCATACAACCACACAATCACCAATAGGGTTAATTGTAGCGTAGATCCTTAAAGTATAGAGTGTATCTCATTTTAGTCTCAAATATTTTAATTGAATTATTTTGGCCACTAAATTATTCAAAATATTTTTATATGTTCTTTCAAGCAGACAGCGTTCAAATTGTTAACGATTTTTTATCATAAATTTATCACACAATATTTAAATATAGACAAAAAATAATTTAGATAACTCTTGACCAAATTTTGATTAAATAGTTGTCTAAATTTCACAGTTTTAATCATGACTTATCCAAATTTTGGTCAAAAGTTATTCATATTAAACATTTTTGTGTTAAGAGCTACCCAAATTTTGATTCAGAGCTGTTAAAATTATTTTTTGTCTGTATTTAAATATTACATGACAAGTTTATAATAAAAAAATCGTTAATAATTTGGAAGTTGTCAATTTGAAAGATCATATAAAAACATATTCAATACTTCAAGGATTAAAAAGATTAAAATGATTAAAATAATTCAATTAAAATATTAATGACCAAAATATAATAAATTTTATATTTTAAAGACCGCTAAAAGAATTAACCCTCAACAATAATAACATATCTACCTAACTTATGAGTTACCTTATCTTCCGTTCTTTACTTTGAATACCGAATAAAAACAAAAAGTGTGTAGTGACATATATGGAGCGGTGGTTGATGACCATCGGACAGGACGTGCAAAGCATTGTGCGTTCCTTTTCTACATTTCTTCGTGGTCAGAGGTGCATTATTTGAATTTTTTTATTGAGAAACAAATTGGGTAATAGAAAAGGACCAATTGCCCACAATTTATATATCTCAATATAATATCATAATCGATCACAATTTAGCTACAACCAGTTGCAATTAATATTTTTTAAATCAAAATTAGCTCTACTAATTTATTTTTAATTATAAATTTCAATATAATACCATAATCTTCCTTACTTTTTCCACCACCATCTGCATTTCCATCCTCAAATAATGTTTGACAAGTGGTTTGGTCACTCTTTCCCCCCCCCTCCCAAATTTTAGTCATCGTTTTGCTGTCACATAGAAATTTTTTATTTTTATTTAATTTAAGTATCTAATTAGAGTTTTTAATTCATTATATTTGTTAGGTAAAAATTAAAAAATTTATTTAATATTAAAACTCATAGTTGATCTATTTTTTGAAAAAAATACAAACGCAAGTGATCTAATAACGATATGAATTAAATTCTTAATTTCAATGAATATCTCAACTAGTAATAGAGACGGAATGAATGATCTGTCTTTGATTGAAGCGGAGAAAGAATTAATTAAAATACATATAAGTTGACCCGAATATCTTGATCATTGACATGACACTAAATAAATAAATTGAAATCAACTGTCATATCATTTAGAATGAATATTTTTTGTCGGTGTAACATTGCTGTAAAAAAAACATTAAGTTGTTAACCTTTTCAACAGACATCGGTCACTTCCCATGGAGAATGGTAGCAAACCAAACCACCTTTCTCTCACATGCCACTTCCATCTTTTTGTCAGATCAGATCTACGGGATGTTGTTGAAATTAAGTTGTTTAAAAGTCGCTGCGGAGCCTAATCGTCAAAGATTGCATGAGAATTTATAGATATTAGTTACAGTTGTTTGCTCAACTGACATTTAAGACCCACATTGTCTGTTAGCTCGGAGATTGGACCCACCCATACATAGTTCTTGCTATTTAAGAGGTGGGTTTCTCACAGAATCGGCAAGAATCAACATATACCCTTTATAGCGTATGTGACAATAGCACTGTTTAAAGATGGTGGTGAAAGTGTATGGTCCTGTAATGGCGGCTTGTCCACAGAGGGTGATGGTTTGCCTTGTAGAGATGGGAGTTGATTTTGAGCTCATCCATGTCGACCTTGAATCTGGAGAACACAAGCGGCCGGAGTTCCTACTCCGACAGGTCAGAGAACTCAAGTCTTTCTCCACACCCTTCTTCTACTTGTGGAGTCTAAGCCGACTTCGAATTGTTTGGATTGTTTAACAACACTGTTTTCATTTGATTTTTTTTCCTTAATTTTTTAATGATGAATTTCTTTGGTTTTTTTGTAGCCCTTTGGACAAGTTCCTGCCATTGAGGATGGCGAGTTCAGGCTTTTTGGTAAGAACATGCAGCATTTTAACTATTTCTGAACTACCCCACTGACAGAGTTACAGTCCTGAGTTTGAGGACCAGTGGAACAAATTAGAATAAATTATACTTTATCGCTATGAGTTATTGCCCTTGTTTTACTTTATACCCTTAATTATAAAATTTTTTATAGTACACTTTAAAGTATCAATTTCATTTTATATCATTCTAATAGATAACGACAAACTTAAAAATCTGTTAAAAAAGGAAAAAAAAAACCTCAAAAAACTTCTTGTGAAGTGTCTAGTACCACTTTATTTTATTTTTTTTGCAATCAAATAATTGTTAAGAAGAAAAAGAGGAAGAAAAAAATTTAGAATTTAAGAAGAGCAAAGTCATGGATACGTATTTTTTTTTATTTTTGACCTGCATATTTGTAATACGCATTTGTTTATTGACAGTACAGACCCCTTACATGTACACATGTTACATTGCGATTGACACACAAAAAAATGACTAGTATCAAAAAATTATTTTTTAGTATTGTAATCTAAGTCCAGTGTTAATAGTCTTGTAGAATTCGGTAGGATTTAATAGTTTCTTTAAATGCAAAGTGGGATTTATTGATAAAAATTTCCCAAAAGATATCCCTATCATGTTTCTCTCCCCATCCTACTCGCCGTTGTCAGAATTGACAAAAAAGAAACCAATTGGAAAAATTGAGCATTCAATGTATTCGAGTTTTTTGTCTAGAGAGAGTAAAATATTTATCAAATAAAGGGGTTAAAGTGTCATTTACCCAAAAATAAAAGCAACCTACAACTGGGTCATACACAGGAGTAAATATCGAGGGTAACCGTTAGAGTGTGTGGGCAATGCTAACCGTTAGACTATGTTAGCGATTCTTCTTTCGAGTGTAACCGTTAGACTATGTCCGTAAGGTTAATATGATGTAATCATTCAGTAAAATAAGAATAAAAAAAGTAAAATAGGGTCTATTTTCTATTATGGAGGTAATTATATATATATATATAATACAGTAATGTTAGACTGACTAAATTTTGGAATCAAATTTAGAGTCCAAATGACATGATAGTTGACTTGAGCTTCTTTGATTGATGTCGTGTCATTTGGGCCCCAATAAAAATTTTAAATAATCAATTGTCATGTCATTTGAGTTCCAAATTTGGTCAGTGTAGCATTACTCTATATAATATGACTTGGTGGTTATTAATTTTAGTGGGACCTAATAATGTTAGATGGACTTAAAAACTAGCTTTGATAATCACATCCATTAAAAGAGTAGTGAGACTCAATAAATGCTGGGACCCATAGTGAATCAATGATTGTAATTATCAAGTCTAGATTTTAAGTCCATCTAGCATTACTCGTTTATGTATTAGTGGACCATTTATATTACGTGATACTACTGATATAATGTAACGATTACACCCGATATTATTTTTCACGCAAGGTTACCCTTACCATTTCTAACGGTCATGACCAAAGTCATTTCCCCTCCGAAGCTACAACCATGAAAATTACAGGCTTTTTTTTTTTTTTTTAATTTTATTTCATAGCAATTGTTTTTATNGAGTCCAAATGACATGATAGTTGACTTGAGCTTCTTTGATTGATGTCGTGTCATTTGGGCCCCAATAAAAATTTTAAATAATCAATTGTCATGTCATTTGAGTTCCAAATTTGGTCAGTGTAGCATTACTCTATATAATATGACTTGGTGGTTATTAATTTTAGTGGGACCTAATAATGTTAGATGGACTTAAAAACTAGCTTTGATAATCACATCCATTAAAAGAGTAGTGAGACTCAATAAATGCTGGGACCCATAGTGAATCAATGATTGTAATTATCAAGTCTAGATTTTAAGTCCATCTAGCATTACTCGTTTATGTATTAGTGGACCATTTATATTACGTGATACTATTGATATAATGTAACGATTACACCCGATATTATTTTTCACGCAAGGTTACCCTTACCATTTCTAACGGTCATGACCAAAGTCATTTCCCCTCCGAAGCTACAACCATGAAAATTACAGGCTTTTTTTTTTTTTTTTAATTTTATTTCATAGCAATTGTTTTTATCTCAACAATACTACATAGTCCGATAATTTACACAATAATTTGCACACAAAATCATGTGCCATATTAACAAATTTTCATTTCTGAAACAAAAAAGAAAAACATTAATGTCATGATATTTACAAATAATACGGCTGCTACATTATTCTGTATTATCATTAAAAATATATTTTCATGAAACATGTTCCCTTCTTATATATATTGTGTATAATAAACATAACTAAAACAAAAGGGTTATTTTCTTTGGCTCATGTTGGGTTCTTCAATTTTCTTCAGAGTCTAGGGCGATCATTAGGTATTATGCAGCAAAGTACGCAAGCAATGGTCCTAACCTACTAGGAACTACTCTAGAGGAGAGAGCTCTAGTTGATCAATGGCTAGAAGTCGAAGCACACAATTTCAACGACTTAGTTTACGCGGTGGTGCTTCAACTGGTGGTCCTCCCACGAATGGGGGAGAATAGCAACATGGCAGTGGTTCATAACTGTCAGAAAAAGCTTGAGAAAGTACTCGACGTGTACGAGCAGAGGTTGTCGAAGAGCAGCTACCTTGCCGGAGATTCTTTCACTCTTGCTGATCTAAGTCACCTTCCGGGCATTCGGTATGTTATGAATGAAGCTGGACTTGGACATTTAGTGACAGAGAGGAAGAATGTGAACTCTTGGTGGATTAATATTTCAAACAGGCCTTCTTGGAAGAAAGTAATGAAGTTGATGGATTAGCCCCACTTGGAATTGTCGATTGGGATCTTGTGTTATTTTTGGAATGTCAGGGAAATTCCGTGTCATTTCACCAAAACCTAGGGGGTCCGAATGATATTTACACTCTACTATTTTGTGTAGTATGTCAACCTTAATTACCTGCTTGGTTGAGGTGAATTATGTCTACTAATCAATTATGGCAATTTGTGTAATAAACAAGAATTATTGTATTCTTGTGTTAAGGACTATATATATGTATTAGAGATAATTCGTGCTTGAAATCACGATGCAATATTGTGAATGATTTTGAGAGGAATGTTAGTGGTCATTGAATGAATTTATTTAAGACCGTCAAATAAACTTATTGAAACCTGTCATGTTTTATATTATAAATTATAGATACATTAGTGTTTTTGTTTTTTGGTTTGAAAAACATGAGGGGGCCAAGGCCCATAAGTGAAAGGTGGCTGAGCCCATGGGCTTAGTATACATAAATGTGTTTTAGGTCCAAAATTTATACCAGCAGGCTAGGAGAGTCCATTTTCCAGGGTGGTTGCGTCCATTATAAAGCCCATTAAAAAAAAAGCATAGATGTATGACAAATTAAGTCACAACGAACATTTAGAGATTCAGGCCCACATCAATTAAGACTAGTGTTTTCTTTTATTAGCAAACCCACAAGGCCCATGTTAGGTTCGTAAGGTACAGTGATCTTGAATAAGAATCTTATAAAATTAACTAGCAAGATGATCATTTGGTTACACTTGGTGTGGGGGTCTGCCACACTGAATTACTTGTCCGTCTGAATGCTTAACAACTAAGCACTCTTTTCTTATATTTGCCATGCTTGTTTGTGAGAACCTCTATTATTTTGCTTGTTTTCTTGTTTGGTGAGCTTCTATAAAAAAGATCAAATTGGACATGGCCTATTCTCAATCGTGGCACTGTTACATGACCAAAACCTTTCCCACCAACAAAAAAACCTTCCAAAGAATAGAATAGAATTAGGGTTGATAATGGATCTAAGTTTTGTGAGTTCGAACTGAACCTGTTGAGCTCGATTTTTTAAACGAAACTAAAAAATTGTTTAAGTTCGACTTATTTTTCAAATCAAGGTCAAACCAAACCGAACCTAAGTAGCTTAACTATTTTATACATAAATGAAACAAGTTCGGGCCGAGTCTTTTTAGGTTCATTTTTCTAAACGAGCTTAAAAAATTCTTTAAACTGGAGTCAAGCTCTATACAAGTCAAGCCCTATTTGAACCGACTCTAAATAACTTGACTCGACTATTAGTTCTAAATAGAACAACTATAACTACTTGCATTAATATATCCCAAGTCAAAAATTATCAAATAAAGAGTGAGATATAAACCTAAACGTTTTGGGTTTTAATATTTTTTATCAAATTCAAAGTTAACTGCTGCACTTGATTTGCGGATAATTCCTAACAATTACAAAATTTGCAATACAACAATGAATTAGGCACGTAATAGTGATTATTTGCTCTTGTACTTTCGAATTTTTGTTATTCCAAAATGTTCTTCGTCCTTTCGTTTTTTTAGTCATACATCACTTTTTTTTACTGCCAGGTTACGCACCCATTTTGCTTTGTTTTTAATGAAAAGGAAACAGAAAGTTTTCCAACATTTTATCCAGTTCACGAGGATGATTGTCTTGATTGCCTTCGTATTCAACTATAGGTTAAGATGCTGCTTTCCATTATCCAAAATAGTACGTTAAAGTCAGCCTAAATTACTATGTGTCTCTCAAGCGCTTTGCCGTCAGCTACTAACTCTAATACAACTAGATAAAAATATGCACCATTCCAAGGAAGAAAATCTCCCTCACGTCATATCAAATTTAAAAAAGTCTATGATTATAACAATGTTTTCGTTGTGTCACCTCTTATGGGGATAGACAATCAATGTATCGATCACCCCCATAGATTGCTTCACACATTTTTTTACAAAAAGCGCCAAATTATAATGATATTTTCTACTAAAACAAAGCCAGNCACAGTAAACTATTCAAGCGGAAGGTTACTGGTGGACTATACCACTACCCAGTTTGAAAAAGAAGAGAAGAAAACGACCATAACACTACGGTTTTATTTTGTTTATTATATTTAATTAAGGATCTTTTTCTTCAAGTGCACGGCATTCGGAGCCATTGGCTCACTTTTCACATCTCATGTTCTACATTAATTAATCTTTTTTCTTGCAAATGATTTTTTTTTCTTTTTTCTTTTTTAAAAGAAAATTTCAAGAATAATGTGCATGTTCAACAGTTTAACAATGCGAATTCAAGATTGGGAAATTATAGTTTAGATATGTCAGGAATTATATCTTTTTTGTACTCCAATTCTTTAAGATTTTTGACTTTGTTCACAATTTAGAATTATCTCAACCCACGTTCAATCCCATTATTTTAGATTTGTGGGTATAACTCAATTTAAAATGTATAACCCCATCTATAATCACTTGTATCGGGTCAAATAAAATTCTTCTTGCAAGACTTGAATTTAGGAACTCGATGCAGTAATCACCTTTTTCCAACTAAATTACCCTGATGCATTAATTAGCAATTTCTTAGGCCTAAGGAGCCCCCATAGAAGTGGCCTTCCAACATAGAGCAAACTAAATGGAGAGAGACAGAGAGAGAGGTCAGTATCCCTATCCCTCTCCCTACAATATGATATAAAAGCCTACAAGCACCTAGTCACGGTCCTTATGAATGGTAGGTCAATTCCTGATAAGGCACTACCCTATTTTCTTGTAAGCAATGTACACATTGTCTGCCAATATTGATCATTACATTGTAGATTACAGGAAAATGCCCATCAATTGATGGAAATTGGAACAACTATTCAATGGTAGGTTCCAAAAGAGCCAGCCTTTTATTTGTGTGGTTCAAGATTTATGAGGACTCAGAGACTGTATCCTTTTTGCAAACAAAAAAGGTAAAAAATATAAAACCAACATTAAGCTTATCAACTGAATTCTTCCATCTGTTGTGTAATAGTTTGTCACACATCTGTAAGAATTCAATCAATCATATACCAACAGGGACGGATTCACAATGAAGGCAACGGGGGTAACTGTCCCCATTGCAATCCTCCTGAAAATTTTTTGGGTTCATTTGAGATTTTTAGAATTTTTTACAATTTACCCCAACTAAGAATCTTAGCTACGTACCTTTGTACTTGAATATACTTTGGGTACCTAAAAATTACACTTAATTTGTTAATCTAAGTATTCGTCAAGTGACGAGGTTTTGACAAAGAACTTACACCTCCCGTTTTTTAATTTATGACATAAAACTAAAAGACAGTCTAGGCTAAGTTCACATTACTATTGATTCATAATATAAATTGAGAATCGAAACTTCTTTTGTGATACAAAGTAAGATTAGCCCTTATAATAATATTATTGGACCATATTAACCATCATCACCCCATTTGATCATCATAAATTAAATATTTAAGTCCACATAAAATTAATTTTTATATTTTAATAAATAAGTAGGATTCGTGCATGAATTAAAATCAGACATAAATTTCTTCCTATGGTTCTAATAGCTTTATTAAAATTAAATATATATCGAAGGATCAATATGTTTGCGTGTGAATTAAATAGTCTTGGCATTATGGTATTAATTTAACAATGAATTAGAGGTTGGCCCCACTGTACAAAAGTCCTAGCTCCGCCCCTATATATGAACTTAAGACACCTAGATATTAAGTTTAGACTATACTTGTGTTAGTCATGATACTAAATCTTCGATTTTAAATCAAATTTGAATTAAAAATCGATTCATTGACTGCCCTAATTAACGGAGGAAGGCTCGTTGGAAAAGTGGTGCTTTAATGTGATCAAAATTACTAGGTTCTTTCACACGGAAAAAGAAAGAAAGAAAAAGTTGGGTCTTTTTATAATATAGTTATTTTGTAATTCCGGCAAATCATATGGGTCAATAGTTTTTTTTTTTTTTTGGAGAAAAATGGTAGAATTTCGATTAATAAAGAGAATTCGAAAGGAGGAGGGGCATTATGAAATTCGGAGCCGCCTCCTCTCATGCAGCAAAACAATCAACATGAATAGCGTATCTAACAAGTCTATGTGCTAATTTGTTTCCTACACATCTGACCCTAGACACATTATAATACCGAAAATTATGTAGACAAAGCCTTATGTCCTTAAAATAAGGTCCAAAGGATAAAAAAAAACGCTATCAAAATCGAATAACAGCTTCATCACGTTAATTGAGTCTCCTTCCAAATCAATCTCCCCGCATCCTTCTTGTCAAGGGTTTAAAGCTTCGTTTTGGTTAGATGCTCTTGATATATAGTTTTACTAACATAGATATATAATCAACAGTAACAGAATGTTAAATAAACCAAATTTGAGTGCTTCATTTATCGTAACTATTAGATTGGTCGTGTGAGTTCAAATATTTGAGACAATTTATTTTCAATATAATTAGATCTCGAAAATAATTTCAACTCATATTTTTCTTTCAGTTTAATTACAAAAAAAAAAAAAAAAAAAACTTTTCCTTTCGAGACAAAAATGACCATAAAGGTAAGATTGCTCCTCCTTTAAGAACAAAACTTGTTCTTGTGTTCACATAGACGCGTGCGCGTGTGTGAAACACGGCTTGCATGTGTTTTGTTTTTTTTGCATGAATACATTGCTTTGCTTTGCCTTGCTAGCATATTTGACTCTTGCATTATGTTTTTCAACAAGTTAATTACAATGTATATACATAGGAAAATGTTATTTGAACCTAAAAATTTTACATAATTTGCTGACCTAATGATGTGGCTTCATTGAAACCATTGGATAAACACCAAATTCTAATGTTTTATGGAGCCCACAGTTAATCTAAAGGTCATAGTGAATTAGGTCAAAAAATTAAGTCAGTAAATTAGGTTCCAATAACATTACTCATATACATATAGACGTGAAGTACGAACTGCACGTACTTGTTTTTTTGCATGCAAGACATTGTAGAAAACATATACGTGAAACATGAACAGCATATGTTTTTTTTTTTTTTTGCATGTATAAATTGTGTACTACAAGCATGTTTTATATACTCTTGGATTATGTTTCTTGACAAGTTAGCATGTATCATACTAAAATAAATTTCGAATAATGTATTTATAGTAGAGAACAAAAGAACTATAGAAAGAGATGAAAAGTAGTACAAAAGCAAGCACAACGAAATCACAAAAATTGAAAGACGTGTGAAACCAATCCCTATGAATTCTTGGCTTTTAGAAAGTTAAAAGAGAATTAGCGATGACTAACTAGGTAAGTCTCGGTTAGTTTGACATATACACATGCTTTTTTTTTTTTTAATTGTATGGATTGAGTTGTAGTCGTTAAAAAGTTAAAATTAAAGTGAATTATTGTGATTAAAAAGTTAAAATTTCAAATTTAAATGAGTTATCATAGTTGAAAAATCAAAATTTAAAATTTAAATGAGTTATCGTGGTTAATAAATTAAATCGTAATATAAATTGTCGGATGTAATTAAATGATCTGGACTGTTATTGCGTTTTTCTAATTGAGAAGTTACGTAGCTCAAGTAAGAGGGTTTTTTTATTATTATAGATTTCAAAAGCCTTTTTAGTGTACTGAATGCTCATGAACATTATCAAATATTCAAAATGCTATGATTTTTTTTTTCAAAACTATTGCATGGAGCATCACAATTATTGTTCGATTTTGTTTGTTGTTAAGCTTTCAATCCCCACCACACATTGCTCTACTAACGTCAGACACCACCACAGGCTACAGCCAGCAACTAAAGCAACCCAATCACCACCACATATATATATTTCAGGTCTTGGGAGGCTGTGGTGCATTATGAAAACCCTTTTGTTCTTAGACATCGTTAGACTTATCAAATTTCTGAGGGAAATGAAAATAGATGAGCAAGTCTCAATGATTCCCTCTAAACATCCAGTGATTTTCGATTGTCTTATATGTGTTAAAAAATAAATATTTACGACACCCTTTCTCATATAATTTAAAATTTTAAAATAGACAATGATTTATTATATTATAAGAACAAAAAGTTTTACGTTCAAATCTCTCCGCCGCTCTGATAATTAAAAAAGTTTCATGTGCTAGATCTAAAATTTAAGTTACAGGTGAGTTATCTTAATCTGTAAAGAGCAGAGAAAGACAGTACAATTATTGTTGGTTTGGATAATTCAACCTTCAATAACCACCACGCATTGCAACATTAAGGTCAGTCACCATCATAAGCCACAGACTCCACCTTGCCAATCACCACCACATACTAGCCATATATACTTCTGTGTTGGAAGCCTGTGGTGCATTGCCAAGCTGTTTTTCTCCGACAACGATGCGACCTTTATCAAAATTTCCTTACCAATTTATCAAAAATGATTAGGTATGTTTGTCTTATTCTTTCCGCCAAATATTCAATAATAGTAATTATGTTTATCGTTTCCAAATTTTATAATATAACACTAATCTCATGTACTGGACCACGTCAAAAAGAAACCACTTTAAACCAAACTTCGAAACAACATGACCACGAAGTACACGACTCAACAATAAAGAACTGTCAATAATTTGAGGCCCCTGAGGTTGAACCCCAAGTCAACAGTGTTTCTCACACACCGGAATTTAGTTTGGAAGCATTTAGTTTTCTTGTTGGTTGAAGACTTACGAGCAATTTAAGAACACAAAAAAGAAACTTGTGGACTTGGCTAAACGATGAACTAGGATTAGTTGGACAACGTTATTCACACATTGCTTTTGATTGATTGTAAGTTTCTCTTCTTTTTTTTTGTGCAAAGGACCATGTTCCCAGCCATCCCTTGATTGTGAGGGTTTTGGGTTTGACAATCTCTTTGGTTCCCATTGATTTTCTTTAATATTTCTCGTTCCCCATACGTGAATTTTACCTTGAAACAGCCAACATGACAAATGCCACTGTTACGACCCAAGCAACACCTCAAACTCATTGATATTTTTCAACAATTTTTAGGTTTGTCACATTAAAGTATAGAAATTAGTTATCGTGTTTACTTACGTAAAGTAAACTTTGTTTTATATGGTTGAAAAACGTACCATATACTAATACATGATAAAAAAACCTAAGGACATCTGTCATCACATATTTTGTTGTAAGAAAAGAATATTTGACAGAACTTTAAACATTTATTGAAAAATTAATTACAAGGATGATTAGAAATGTAAGAACAATTACACCTTTGGAAGATTACCAAATTAAGTGACAACCGTTAATAAAGAGTAACTGTGGTGCTACAAAACGGCACAGACTTAGATTGGGTGTGATAAAGGATTAGGTTTTAGACTAGATTTCAAGGTTGTTCCTTTCTAACCAATGTGTTTCCTTGTACATTCAAGAAAAGTGGAAGTTTGTTCTTTCATTGATATATATTGTCTTCATCACTTTTTTTTTTTTTTAATTTGTTGGACCAACTAATTCATTTGGGGATACATTTTACAATTTCACGATGCACCCAATTCCTATTGTCATTTCTTTAATAATTTTGGCATTTTTGGGTGAATAAAAATAATTTTTTGTTTAATAACTGTGGGTTTTTTTTTTGTAGTATATTTGGACAAAAAAGTATTCTATGGTACCCTCAAAAAAAAAAAATTAGAAACGTACCGCCATTTACAACTTTTGTGGTAACTTGCGTTTGATCCTAACATTTTAGGATCGATCGCAAGTTACCACAAAAGTGATAAAAACACTCACAAAAATGATAAAAATTATAAAAACATCAACAAAATTTATAAATTACTCACAAAAGTTATAAATTTTTGTATTGTTAAATAACCCACAAAAATTATAAAAACACCTATTAAAAATTATCTACCTATGCTTTTGACATTAATTTTATCAACTGCAACAGTCAGTATCATTTTTGTGATGATTGTCAAGACTTGGTTGCTTTAAAAGAACGCATAATAAAGGATAATTGATAGCATAATTATGTATATAGAGAAGGATTTTATTTTTTGATAGCACTAAAAATGAAATTATCATACAATGCTATTTGAGTATGAAAACTCATCGAACCCAATCATAATTAACTTTATTTTCAATAAAATGGTATAATTAATCTCTTTTTATTGAACACACTATGTATATTGCTGTCAACACTTGTGTTTAATAAATTTTTAGTACCATAGATAAGTATAAATAACTATAAACGAATCATCTTATTCTTTTGATTCGGGAAAAAAATTTAAAGCTTGTAAAAGTGCACACTCGAGACTATTTTTTTGGCTCCACCTCTGGATAAGAGTAATATTATAAGATCTTAATTTGGGGACGTGTTACTAGAGCTATTATATTAGTTGAGAACTTTAGAGTTGAATGAAGCTCGATTTTTATGCAACAACTTTAATTGAGTAGAATTTTTGGATTAGGCTTTTAAATTAAGTACAGATAATACCTTTTAACTTATAATAAAAAGTAATTACCAGATTATGTTGGACAACTAAATAAAATGAATGACATATAAACATAAGTTGTAACTACTTTCTACATATGTAAAATTTTATAATTAAACGGTAATATCTTGCTACGGATATCATTATAACACCGTGTGTTAAATACTTATTCTGGATAAAAAAAATGTTGATTCGTCTCCCCCATTTCTTTCATTGGGTGGGATTTAATCCAACAAGTCCTTTTTACGTAATTTTTTCAATTTTCATTGATACTCAAAATATTAGGAGGCAGAAACGAATTGTAAATGTAATGGATGAAACCCTCCACTCAGGATTTCGGCTTGACCTGGGTTAACCCACGCGGGCGACCCCCCAGTAGCCTTTACCCCTCAGTGCCCGCAGGAGCTTCGTCCCACATCGACTGAGAGTCGTCTTCCCCCCTCGCATATAAGCCCTTGCACTCAAAGGAGGAGGTACCCACTAGTGACCTGATCAGGTGCCTAGTGGGTACCTCCTCCTTTGAGTGCAAGGGCTTATATGCGAGGGGGGAAGACGACTCTCTTCCGATGTGGGATTGCCTTAGGAAAGGGTCCTATTGGCGAAGAGAGGTAAAGGCTACTGGGGGGTCGCCCGCGTGGGTTAACCCAGGTCAAGCCGAAATCCTGAGTGGAGGGTTCTACCCCTTACAAAAAGGCGCCTTTTTGTAAGGGGTAGAACCCTCCACTCAGGATTTCGGCTTGACCTGGGTTAACCCACGCGGGCGACCCCCCAGTAGCCTTTACCTCTCTTCGCCAATAGGACCCTTTCCTAAGGCAATCCCACATCGGAAGAGAGTCGTCTTCCCCCCTCGCATATAAGCCCTTGCACTCAAAGGAGGAGGTACCCACTAGGCACCTGATCAGGTCGCTAGTGGGTACCTCCTCCTTTGAGTGCAAGGGCTTATATGCGAGGGGGGAAGACGACTCTCTTCCGATGTGGGATTGCCTTAGGAAAGGGTCCTATTGGCGAAGAGAGGTAAAGGCTACTGGGGGGTCGCCCGCGTGGGTTAACCCAGGTCAAGCCGAAATCCTGAGTGGAGGGTTCTACCCCTTACAAAAAGGCGCCTTTTTGTAAGGGGTAGAACCCTCCACTCAGGATTTCGGCTTGACCTGGGTTAACCCACGCGGGCGACCCCCCAGTAGCCTTTACCTCTCTTCGCCAATAGGACCCTTTCCTAAGGCAATCCCACATCGGAAGAGAGTCGTCTTCCCCCCTCGCATATAAGCCCTTGCACTCAAAGGAGGAGGTACCCACTAGGCACCTGATCAGGTCGCTAGTGGGTACCTCCTCCTTTGAGTGCAAGGGCTTATATGCGAGGGGGGAAGACGACTCTCTTCCGATGTGGGATTGCCTTAGGAAAGGGTCCTATTGGCGAAGAGAGGTAAAGGCTACTGGGGGGTCGCCCGCGTGGGTTAACCCAGGTCAAGCCGAAATCCTGAGTGGAGGGTTCTACCCCTTACAAAAAGGCGCCTTTTTGTAAGGGGTAGAACCCTCCACTCAGGATTTCGGCTTGACCTGGGTTAACCCACGCGGGCGACCCCCCAGTAGCCTTTACCTCTCTTCGCCAATAGGACCCTTTCCTAAGGCAATCCCACATCGGAAGAGAGTCGTCTTCCCCCCTCGCATATAAGCCCTTGCACTCAAAGGAGGAGGTACCCACTAGGCACCTGATCAGGTCGCTAGTGGGTACCTCCTCCTTTGAGTGCAAGGGCTTATATGCGAGGGGGGAAGACGACTCTCTTCCGATGTGGGATTGCCTTAGGAAAGGGTCCTATTGGCGAAGAGAGGTAAAGGCTACTGGGGGGTCGCCCGCGTGGGTTAACCCAGGTCAAGCCGAAATCCTGAGTGGAGGGTTCTACCCCTTACAAAAAGGCGACTTTTTGTAAGGGATGAAACCCTCCACTCAGGATTTCGGCTTGACCTCCGCGCGTTCGGGAGTAGCCTTTACCCCTCTTCCTGAGCCGGAGCCCTGGCCTAGCCTAATGTGGGGAGGGCGCACCGTATCCCACATCGGAAGAGAGTCGTCTTCCCCCCTCGCATATAAGCCCTTGCACTCAAAGGAGGAGGTACCCACTAGCGACCTGATCAGGTGCCTAGTGGGTACCTCCTCCTTTGAGTGCAAGGGCTTATATGCGAGGGGGGAAGACGACTCTCTTCCGATGTGGGATACGGTGCGCCCTCCCCACATTAGGCTAGGCCAGGGCTCCGGCTCAGGAAGAGGGGTAAAAGGCTACTCCCGAACGCGCGGAGGTCAAGCCGAAATCCTGAGTGGAGGGTTTCATCCCTTACAGTAAATATAAACGATTTAAGTTTAAATTTTGGTAATCTTTTGAGGTCAAATCATAAAAAATTTATCTTTCATAAGTACTTTAATTCTAACATGAATGATCTGTTTTTAATTGAGAAAAAGAGACTAACAAAGGTACGCATAAACTGGTTTAAACACTCTCATCATAAATTTTTTTTTTCTTTTTTAAGAAATTTGTATAGTACAACTTTTTTCCGTGTGTGTGTGAATCAATTGCCCGACAAAGCATTTGTGTTTCACTGATTCGTAAAGGACAAATACCATATATGTGTGACTGATTCGTAAAGGACAAATACCATATATGTGTGGTTGTAATCTCTTCCGTGAATGGTTCAATAGTATTGGGTATAGTACAGTGACGAGGTCTAGTACACTGATGAGGTCCACCAAATTTGTACGTACTCTTTTACCGAATACCGTACCCCCCAAAAAAAATATATATATACCTGAAAATAATTTACTAATTGATACCCAAAAAAAAAGAAAAAAAGAGTGCAAGAATGACAAGCACAAAATAAGATTCGAGACAAAATTAATGAAATAGTTAACCAATCTTTATATTGTCTAAAAAAACTTGAACAAAAAGGCACAAAATAATTTTTTCTTGATATATTTTAACTCAATCATATATTATATATATTGAAATACAACATTCTTTAAAATTTCTAAAATATTTTATAATTGATTAGTAAGGTAAATTTTTCATTAATTTCCTACTAATTCTTACAATCACATACTCCATAGTAAAATTATTCTTTATATAGTTGTAAGACTTGGTTGATATCATACTCAATCTTATTGCGATTACATATTTGAAATATCATAAAATACTTTTGGGTTATAACTTGTTGTCTTTTGCATCATCTAATAATGTTTTATTAGGTTATAGACTACAAACTAACCGAAAAAATGATAACTGTCGACTACATAATTATATTTGAAAAGTAGAAAACATTCTATTAGATAAAAAAGAATTACTGTCTTTTTTCAATAGATAACAACATTTACATCTAATTAACTCCATTCAAAAATAAAATATTTATTTTAGGGGTAATAGACAAGTAATTTATTTGAGAATTTCCATGAAAGGTGATCCAAAAGTGAGGAGACAAGTTCTCTCCTCTCCCGGGGGGGATCCCAAGGTGGAATTGCCCTTGAGTAGATACATTACCTACTTAGTTTACGCTATGTTTTTTTAATTTAAAAAAAAAAAAAAAGGGTAAAAAAGAGTATCCAGAAATCACCTTAATAGGTTTTCATTAGTTGGATCATGAGGCCCCTAACCGAGTTTATTATACTTTTCGGGAACGAATCTAGTTAAATTAGTATAACAGTCAACTATCGAATTTTAATATGAATTTCAAAACTCAAAAATCTAACTTCAAAATAAAAAATTCGACTGATACACCACTAGATTACCCTAGTCGGTGGTCCCAGCTTATTTTATTTAGGAATTTGGGTACACTTCTAAATGTGAGGCTCATGTAAAACCAAGTACTGTTTGGTTGTGTCTTTAATTGTACCACCCATGGTAATGGAAGTCACGTTAGTGCATTCTTTTTCTGTGGTCTTATTTTCTTGTCCCTAACTTTTTTTTCCATGGGTAATTTCTAGGAAATGAACGCATAGAAAGTTCAGGAAAAGACACTTCATGGGATTTCGTTTTAAAAATAAAAGCTGAAATCAGACCCTTCGGACAAAATGCTTGGAAAATACACTCGCAATTAAGTTCAATTTTCTCTTATCGTAGTTTCAAGGAGGAATTTCGTTGCGGAAGAAGATATGAAACAAAGTCTTTGGTAAAATACTTTGAAAGTACACTCGTAAGATAAGTTTACTTTTCATCACTTAACTCGAATATTCTATTTTCTCTCTTCTTCTTCTTCTTCTTCTTCTTCTTCTTTTTTGGGGGGAACAGAATCATTCCAGTCATATATTCTTTAATTTCACAATTAAAATACAAATCTCAAAAGCACTCTAATCAGTTGAATTTAGGTTNTATAAGTTTACTTTTCATCACTTAACTCGAATATTCTATTTTCTCTCTTCTTCTTCTTCTTCTTCTTTTTTGGGGGGAACAGAATCATTCCAATCATATATTCTTTAATTTCACAATTAAAATACAAATCTCAAAAGCACTCTAATCAGTTGAATTTAGGTTTCATACTCTAATCAGTTGAACCAATCCCATTGATTTTAGCTTTGATAATCTTGCCCAGTAGCACTTGTCCACCAATTAGAATAGAAAACAACACTCAGATTAATCTATAACTATCGGTCATAATAAATCATTAATTCAGATTCAATCCATATATTTTTTTTATTTTTTATTTTTTGAAAACTGCATTCCTTCTAAAAGTGCTTTGGTAGATTAACGGAAATTCAACCAACAACAAAAATAATCGTTTATCAGTATTGAACCAATAATTTTCGATTTCACTCGAGATAAATAAACCTATTATTTATCCATAGTGAATCTTTTCAAAATGAATGATTAGTAATCTCTCCCAATCAAAATTAAATAAAAAATTGTATTAAAGCCATTATATATACAACGAATATTAGTCAAGCCGTACCTAATGAATAGCGATTAGACCTTTGGCACTTTATTTTTGACTAATTGGCCCAACAAGAAACCACAGCCACAAACCAGACACAATGCCACTAAATTACAGGTTAAACGTACCGAGTTTCTAAGATTTAGACTGCATTGGATTTAGTCTTCAACTTTAAGCTAAGACTATGGCACTAAAAAAAATATGGTTCCAAACAAAATTACTTGGGGATAACATTACTAGATCCAAGTATACTTTCACGTTCAATTTAAATCTAAAACTCGTACCTAATGATGTGATATATGATATGCACGATGCACTATCATATAGGTGTCATGATTAGACTTGGTAATAATTTTGGTACAATATTAAAAAAAAAAAAACTTTTTATGCACTATAGTCTCACCTATAATTTGGTGGTAGATAGTTTTAGTCCTCACTCGATTTTCTGACATTTCTCTCTTCTTTCTACATTTTGGGAGGACAGAAAGATGTAAATGACTTGTTAATTTTTATTAAAAACTTTATCAATACCAAGTTGGGAGTATCTAAAGAGTATAAAAATCAATTTTCTGAAGAGTACAACAACCAATTTCTTGTCTGAGAGTAGTTTAATTCTTATGTGGAGATGGATATTGGTAATAAGATAATAGGAAAGTGGTGAGGTCAAGCAGCCCAGCATAGTGTGAAAGCCATGCAAGGTAGGTGGTTGTCTAAGTCAAAAGTTCGTATTCAAACTCAAGTCTGTAGTCTCACGGCAACTTCCCTATTAACTTCCACCCAAGTACCCTATAACTCCCCCAACCAAAAATAACGTGGTGCACAATATACCTGCTATAGCCCAACCCCCTCACCCCTCGGCTTATATATATGCCCCCCTCTAACTCACACTCACCTCAATCAAACCCAACCATCCACACCCATACTCTTTCTTTCTCTCTCTCTCTCTCTCTCTCTAGACAAGCCAAAGCTGCACAAAAACATTCATCAATGGACAGACTACCCAAATGTGATGCAAATTTTGTGCCTCTTACTCCTATTACTTTCTTGAAGAGAGCCTCTATGGTTTACTCCAACCGTACCTCGGTAATTTATGCTGGAGTCCGCTTCACATGGCAGCAAACTTACGACCGCTGCTGTCGTATCGCTTCCTCTCTCCGATCACTAAACATTGTCAAGAATGATGTGGTAAGTATTCGATCGCATTCATAAAATTGATATGCATTTCTACCTAGTGAACAATTTGGTATCAAACAAAAATTATCCTAGGTTGCATTGTCCCAATAATAATAATATATAAATGAGTAATGTTACATAAACTTAAAAAATAAATTTGATAATTACAATCATTGATTTCACTGTAGATCAACATTTATTCTAGTTTTTAAATTCATGTAACGTTGTTCTATATACATGCACGTGTTCCGCTCATTCGTGAAATGAAAATATGATCAAATTAAAACTGGTAAATTTACAAACACGGTATTAATTATACCTACTTATACTAATTATTAATGTGGACAAATTGCTTATGAGGTGTTTTTTGGATGATGCAGGTGTCAGTGTTGGCTCCAAACATTCCTGCAATGTATGAGATGCATTTTGCAGTGCCTATGGCAGGGGCTGTGCTTAACACCATCAACTCCCGTCTAGATGCTAAAAACATAGCCACCATTCTCAGGCACTCAGAAGCCAAGGTCTTCTTCATCGATTACGAATACGTGCCATTAGCCCGCGAGGCCCTCAGGTTGGTCATGGCGGACTTGCAGGGGTCAGGTGCTCCCGAATCAATGATGCCCTTAGTCATTGTAATCGACGACGTGGACTCGCCCACCGGTGTCCGTCTAGGCGAGTTGGAGTACGAGCAACTAGTCCACAACGGCAATCCAGGGTGCATCCTGGAGGAGGTCACCGATGAGTGGGACCCAATTGCATTGAATTACACTTCTGGGACTACTTCAGCACCAAAGGGAGTTGTGTACAGCCATAGAGGTGCCTATTTGAGCACTCTAAGCCTAATTTCTGGTTGGGAAATGGGGACTGAGCCTGTGTACCTATGGTCACTCCCCATGTTCCATTGTAATGGTTGGACTTTCACATGGGGCATTGCTGCTCGAGGTGGAACCAACGTGTGCATACGCAACACTACAGCACTAGAAATGTACACCAGCATAGCTAAACACGACGTGACACATTTGTGTTGTGCTCCTATAGTCTTCAACATCCTCCTCGAGGCCAAGCCACACGAGCGCCGTGAAATCAAAAAACCTGTACAAATACTCACTGGAGGGGCACCACCGCCGGCACCACTGCTTGAAAAGATCGAGAAGCTCGGATTTCACATCGTGCACGCCTACGGCCTCACCGAGGCCACCGGTCCTGCACTCGTTTGCGAGTGGCAGGCCAAGTGGAACCAGCTTCCCCAGCGCGACCAGGCCAAACTCAAGGCCAGGCAAGGGATCAGCATATTAACTCTGGCTGATGTTGATGTCAAGAAGTTGGAAACAATGCAGAGTGTGGCCCGAGATGGTAAAGAAATGGGTGAAATTATGCTGCGAGGTAGTAGCATCATGAAAGGGTACTTCAAGGACAAAAAGGCCACAGCGGAGGCATTTCATAACGGATGGTTCCTCACCGGCGACGTCGGTGTTATACATCCAGATGGGTATGTAGAAATCAAGGACAGGTCTAAAGATGTCATCATCTCCGGTGGGGAAAACATCAGCAGTGTAGAGGTCGAATCTGTTTTATATAGCCACCCGAGTGTGCTCGAGGCCTCGGTGGTGGCAATGCCTCATCCACGGTGGGGGGAGAGTCCTTGCGCCTTTGTTGTGAAAAACAAATCAATGGGTGACAACTGCGGCGAGTCCGATATCATTGCGCATTGCCGGAAAAACCTTCCGGGCTTCATGGTGCCGAAGAGGGTTCAGTTCTTGGATGAGTTGCCAAAGACTTCAACTGGTAAAATTCAGAAATTTCAGTTGAGAGCTTTGGCCAAGACTTTTGTCATCTCAGAAAATCAAGCCACCAAGAAATCCAACCAAACCAACAGGGAAAATCAAAAACCTCGGTACAATAATGATCAACCACATGAGCAGATTCTTGCTTTGTCTCGTCTTTGAAATTTAGATTCTTATGTGACACTTTCATTACTTATAATAAAGACATGTATATGTATATATATAGAGAGAGAGAGAAAGAGATAGAATGTATTAAAATGATGGATTTTTTTATCCATCTAGCATTATTCTTAAGTGTTTTCTGTTACCAAGAGCTTGCTTTCAATCATGATCAATGATAATTTATGATTTGCTTTTAATCATGATCAATGATAATTTATGATTTATTTTTCAGCTGAGTAATGTTACATGAATTTAAAAACTAGACAACGGATGTGATCAGAAAAATGATGTTTTATGTAAGGATGATTGGGTTTGAAAGTAACTGCCGGAAGTCGAATATTTCTTCAAACGGAAATCATCCTGACTACGCAACAATAATTGGAGTCATGGTGAGATGTGAGCGCCACACGTAATCATCTATAAACCATGCGGATGGGTGAAACCCAGACCTTATACGGCCAAGGTGCCAATGTTAAATTACTCAATATTAGTTGTTAGGTCGCCTCTATTTTGGTTTACTTTTTTTATTGATAATTGTACATAGGGTATACTTTTGTATATCTATCCCTTCTATTAGTATAATTATCTTTCTTTTTTTTTCTTTTTTTTTTTGGGTGGGTGGGGGGATCAGTTGATTTGTTTCAAATGAAATGGACTGCTCTTAGCCTGCAACTCCAAAGAAAATATGGAACATCATTTAGGAGGAAGAGATCATGACCCTGGTCTAATTCTTTACTGTAACTCAAAAATAACAATGGGTGCATTTCTAGGGTGGGGTTATTCCCATCTCTTATATTTCATTTCTCACTTCATTTAATTCTTTTATTTCAAATTATTAAATTCATCTCATCTATACTCATCCCATCACTAAACTCATTCCATCTACATGATTAAATAGGGTGGAAAAAGAAATTTAAGGGATGGTAATAGGCCCACCCGATATTTTATCTCCAATATATTCTTGACAGATCACTTTTCATGTATTCAAATGGGATTGATTAGTCATTATACGTAAGTGAATTCTTTATGCATTAATGGTGGGTAATCTGCCGAGAACATAATTAGAGACAAAAAAAAAAGTATCCAAGGGAATCTTGATCCTCAAAATGGGCAAATTCTTCATAGAACCGTGAACTTTTAAGCTTTTACATTTTTTTGCTCCAAGCTTGAAGACAGAGAATACGGAAAATAGTTACTCAAGTCTGGTGATTGTGGCTGAAACACGTGCATGGCCTAGTTTGGTTTGTACTGCGTGTTTGTGTGTGTGTGGCCGAAATAATAATAGAAATGTAAAGTCAGTCTGAAACCAAAACTATGATTAGTCATTATATTAAGCAATATAAAATCTATTAACCAGCGTCTTGGTATGCCTGACGAGTGATAACTCTATACATGATTTGCCAACTAGATAAAAAATCAACATGGAATTAAAGGAGTTGGGGATTAGTATTAATAGATTCAAGTGATAATTAAATAGGTAAACTCATTAAAACCGTCAAATAAATGGGTTGATATACACGAACTCGCTAAACAACTTACATATAACACAAACTTGATTATGTACGAATAAGTTTAAGTAAATTTTGATATGAAATAATAAGATCTATTAACACCCCTTATTACAGGTGCAATTTATTCAGTAAAACTAGTCATCATCTTAAGCACGCTATTCATATCACTGGTTGCGATCTTTCAAAATCCATTTTCCTATTGTGGATAAGCAAAGTTTCTCATCCCTCACGTAAGAAATAGTCGGAGGACAATGCAATGAAAGACGACAATAATGGCACTTTTATAATGTTATTGTCAGAGAAAAGTATATGGGCATTAATCACGTGGAGAAGGGCCCATTTGGTCCAAGGTAATTGGAGTCTTCAGAAATCACTATCTAATTTTCTTGCAGGCCTTGTCTTTCTCCATCTTGCAAAAAAGGAGAATAATAATTCACTGCGGAGGCAATTTTGACTGGAGAGACATTGCAACATGGGATTAAGGCAAAGTTGAAACTGAAATGTTGCATCCTATAAAAGAATGGATCATGGAAAGTTTCTAATTTGAAGAGAAAATCTTTTCATTTCAAATTTTTTTTTTACTACAAAGTGTCTAACATTGTGTCTACTGATATCTCAAACTCAACAGCTGCTAACTACCGTAATTTGAACTGGATTAGAAAACATCCCTTTAGG
>CAUOFW020005369.1:391508-454541 GCA_963454935.2 Ilex paraguariensis
TACCTATATCACATACTAATGCGACCCACGATCCAGCTAACATTCAGGATTTGACTCTTGAAAGGTGGTCCAAAATTCACACACTCACAGTAATGAACATCCCAAATTAGGGCCAATTATATCATTTAGCAAGCAAATTCATCATCTTGCTCGCAATGTATTTGAGAAGTTTTAGCAACTATAGTTGTACAAAAAAGGAGGTTAATGTACTACTAATTTAATCAGAACAAAGCATATAACATAGAGAGGCGTTGTCATTGGGATAGTGTGTCCATCTATGTTGATCCAATAAATCTTATATAATAAAGTATAATTGTTTTTGAATCCTAAACATAAGCGTCTCAAATCATTTCGGAATAAAATAAAAGTTTCATCCAATATCCGATATTATCCTAATTTATCTCAAGCTATTACCGTTTCAAATCAATTCAAAATTTTTAATCCAACACACCAAATTAACACTTGAATATTTTCCCATCTATAAATTTTCATTTTTAACTCCCTCAATCGCACACTCTCTTTGTCCGTTGCGATATAGGTTTTAGGAAATCACTCTTTCCCTAATTAGAAGAGAGTGAATTCAAACCCTCCACATACACGGCTAAACCTTCTTTTTGAAACCGTCCACACCTCTAAGATTTATTTCCAAGAGAAAACCGACATTAATTTTCCACACCTAATTACTGCCCTAAATCTCACCGTGTCTCCCCAAAACTCCGGTCTCTCTCTCTCTCACAATTGCCGAGCGACCATCAGCCCCACCGCCCTCCCTCTCTCACAGATATGTCGTCTGCCCTCGGCAAACACACGCCTGCATGATTTTTATGCCGTTTCATGACGGATATTGTCCATAATGTGGTTCCCTATCAGTCAGTAGAACTAGCAAATTGAATTGAACCTAGGTTTATTATGTAGTGCCCCTATGTAATTAATTTTTCCTAATAGTGCCTAGAAATTGATTAGAACTTGCTATGAATGCTGCAAGGGACAACATGGACAAAAGGATCATTCCGAGGCACATTCAAATGGTTCTATTGTATGATGAAGAATTTAGCAATCTGTTGGGGTCAGTGACCATTTCAAATGGAGTTTGTTGAATGTTAACCATTGTGGGTTTCAGAAATTCGATAAAATTACATTCTCTGTACTCTCAGATTTTCAATACTAGAGAAAATGACAAACCCAAATAGCAAAACTATACTAGAGAACCATGAGAACGTCCAACTGTTGGGTTGTTATATGTATGCCCCGTTTTTTTTCTTGCTCAACCATCATTTTCTTCTGCAAGAACCAAAGTCAGCCATCATAGAGGTCTTGTTGATGTACTGAATTTTTACTCATTTGAAATATTGTGTTTTTGGAAGTTTTTTTCTTATTGACAATTTTTTTTACGGGGGGCCTATTTTTATGTGAACTGTGGTGATATTCTCAATGGCTTCCAATTGTTCAAAGAAATGCCCCAAAAGAACATAGTGTCATGGATAGCCCTTGTGCCCCCAACGAGTTCACCATCCACAGACACTAGGTCTCTCTCTCTCTCTCCCCCCCTTCCCCTCCTCCCTCTTTCAATATCTCTTCTATACCACCAACCCATAGCCACCACCACACCGCCTTCACCCTCTACTTGAACCCACCGCCTTGAGCCCTCTCTCTAAATTAATAGCGTTTTCGAAACGAATCACTCAGTTTTTTGTTGGTGATTTTTAAGTAATACTTGATTGTAATTGTATTTCATATTCAAAATAAATAGCAGATTTTTGGTTTGTTTTGTTGATGCATTTTTTTGTTTTGAGTGGAAGTTTTGATTTTGGATTGATTTGCTTCATATGCAGATTTTTTTCGCACTTGATGAACGAGGAATGAAAATTTCTAGGCCTTATGCATAGAATTTGCCTCTGTCATGGTAGCGAGTTCCATGAAATTTTCCCTTTTGATATGTCTTTCCTTCGTTATCTTTGCCAATGCGAAAAATTGTTGATTTACAATACCTCGTGAACGGAAAGATCCATTATATAATGAAACTATTGGTTCTCATCCCGATGGCGGCGATGTTGTTTCCTTGAGGATATTGTTCAAATCTTTGTTTCTAGTCAAGATAATTTGCCTTTTTGTGGTTGTGTCGCTACCTTGATTCAAGAATTTTACACATGCATCAAGTAACTACACCCAAATTGTTTAAAAGCAAATGGTAGCAGTGCTACCAAGAATTCAAAAACCAAAGGCAAAATCCCTGGCCTAATATTCACTTGGATGAACAATCTCAGGCATACCAAGTATCTGATGTCAATGTCATTTTAAAAAAAAAAAAATTAGAATCAGTTCAAATAATGATGTTGATTACTTGGTTTGCCTTTGAATATATGATAGTAATTAAACTATCGAATAGTGGTGGCCAGGTTTCACCGAAAAAAAGGTGAGTATTTCTAGGTTCCTTTTTTGGTTTATGATTGGTGGATTTATTTGTATAGAAACAACTAGTTAATGATTGTTCTAAGCGCATTGTTCTGTTTGACTTTGTTCAACAGATAAAGGGAGAGTCAGATAACCAAAGTTTGAACCCATTCTTTCCCATCAAATTAGTTGGCACATGGAGGGAGAGCTATAGAAGATAAGAATCAACAAATTATAGAAAACCAATTCAGAGAGTGTTATCGTCAATATGTACTCCTTTTCTGCCATTGATTCATTGTGTATGTGTTCACTTATTATCAGTGTGTAAAGTCCACCCTATATGTGTGGCCCACGTGGGTGGATTTAGTTGCCTAAAGATACGCTTTACACTTCCATAATTTTACTCTACTATTCAATACCACATTTCCACTATAACTCATCGATAGCTATACCCTTTGGTGATTTTGTTATAATTTGATTTGTTAGAGCTTGATTTATGTAAGCTTACTTAAGTTAGGCAAAGCGATAGTCGCATAATTCAATTAATTTTTTATGGAAAAAAATGAAACCTAAAGTTTTATATGTTTACATAGTATTATGGTTTATGTGGCATATTTTAATGTAATGGGTTATTGGGTTTATGAATTTAACTGATTGTCTATGTAGTTTTCTTTGTGCTCTATTTCATTCTTTTGATTTTGATGACCTTTTAGATCTAATTAATGGGTACACCTAGGTATAGGAATATACCATGAAAGACTAGCATTTGGCAATGGAGGCTTTGTCAATTGTTCCAGTGTATTGGATGCAAAAACTTGTTTTTTCCCCAAGTTCTATGGCTATTGGGAGCTAAGCACACTGTGTAGATTTTTGTATTAGCTGCCTTTTTTTCTAAGTGAAGAAATAAAATTCTCAACCATTACAGTTTGTGGTCCATGGCAGAAGAAGTCAAGAAATGATAATTTTTGAAATCTTGGCATGATGACTTTTTTCCCAAATCACAAAGGGTACATTGGACTCCTGTGAAGTGAACATACATCTCTACAATCCGGGAAACACTAACGAGAGTTAAATCTAAGACACTGAGTTGATGCTTTGTTTGAGACCAACTCTTTCCACTGGACAATTTGAACATGTCATGACGATATATCTTCATTAGAATTGTAAATCTGAACACGAAAAATTGTGCCCTTTTAAGTGTACCGGGGCGTAAGCGAATTGAAAAATGAATTTTGGACATATATTGACTTGTGTAGCATACTTTTGTTTTTTTTGGGGGTAAATGTAGAAGACTTTTGTGCTTAAGTCAATAAAAAATTTTTTACCATGGCTTGGATTGTGCTGAAGTTGTTTGGGATTTGATCTAGGTCAATTCATTTGTGTTTGGATGGGATATGTTGCAGTGTTTTGGGGGTGGGATAGAGAAAGTTGATGAATAGAGATTGGGAGATAGGTTGTCAATGTCATGCAGTTCATGGNAACATAAAACGTCTTTACTCATAGTTATATGTTCGCCTATAGGTTTTAAAGATAATTGCATTAGCCCAAGGGCGCCTGATTCTATCTTTCATCGTCTTTAGACAAATTTATTATGAGACTACTTGGCTCCTTAAGTTCCCCTTCCAATTCTGGGTAGCCATTCAGCCACAAGGTGCTGCAAGCTTCTTTGGTAAACTCTGAGGCCAAATGCAATGTTATCATGGCAGGCCTCTCTCATCCTCTATGCAAACTCTTCTTCATGAAATGGATAAGAGTGCTATGGCAAACACGTGCACAAACAAGGTTGCTGAAAGTCTAAACTGATGATCATGGAAGTCAATAAAGCACATGAGAGCAAACAAGATGGGGAGAAGATCACATGAAGGCATCAAATCACATTAAGAAGCAAGTATGGGTGTAAGGAGATTATGGAACCACGTTGGCCCTGACTCACAACTCAGAATTTTTGAAAGCAAAAATGTTTACTGCAGTCACAAAATTTATCAAACCATTCAAGTTCAGTCATCAGGTATCACCTCTTTAATCTAAAGACCACTTAAAATCGAACTGCATAAAAATGTACCAAGCAAAAATGACTCTTAGAAGTTCAAAAAACATAGATGATGATGCTCTGTCCCATGCATCTTACGCAGTTCGCGTGGCTCACAGGTGGAACCAAAAACAAACTACTATTGTATATAGATTGCTGGCAGAAGCTTCACTTGAGAGGAATGAANCCAAAAAATGACTCTTAGAAGTTCGAAAAACATAGATGATGATGCTCTGTCCCATGCATCTTACGCAGTTCGCGTGGCTCACNGCAAAAATGACTCTTAGAAGTTCAAAAAACATAGATGATGATGCTCTGTCCCATGCATCTTACGCAGTTCGCGTGGCTCACAGGTGGAACCAAAAACAAACTACTATTGTATATAGATTGCTGGCAGAAGCTTCACTTGAGAGGAATGAACCTGGACGAGTGGGTGGCACCANACAGGTGGAACCAAAAACAAACTACTATTGTATATAGATTGCTGGCAGAAGCTTCACTTGAGAGGAATGAACCTGGACGAGTGGGTGGCACCAATACCAGGTCGTCCATGCTTCACTGGCTTGTATGAGATAGAGAACTCAGCAAGATAATGACCAATCATTTCAGGCTTGATCTCAATGGAATTGAAGGTTTTTCCGTTGTACACCCCAATGACACTTCCAATCATCTCAGGTACTATTATCATATTGCGCAGGTGAGTTTTGACAAGTTCGGGCTTCTCACCAGGCGGGGCCTCCAGTTTCTGCTCCAAAACATATAAAAAAAAAGCATTACTCGAGGCTTGCACGTGACAAAAAAGTCGGTGTATAAATAAGGAGGGTCCCAAAATATTCTAGCAGAAGATCAAAAGAATATAACAAGTTTATGATTAATACTTTCCGAAATGAAGGTGGTCATCTTGACTGAAACACCAAAGAAAACCAGGGAAGCAAATATCAAGTGAATACATAGCTCAATAGGTTTCGCAAGGATACAATGCCCCATTTAAAAGCATAATGAAAGCATAGCATCGATGAATTCAAAAAAGACCTAACTGCCTTTTTTCCAATTATTAAGTGTTGCAGAACATATACACAATAATATTACAAGATCTGCAATTAGCAAACAAATGGACATGAACAAATATCGCAATAACTATGAAATGTCAGCAAAAAAAATTGATGAAATGCCAGCCCAAACCCAATGCTTCAAAATCCTAATGTGATACAATATAAAAACCTTCAGAATGTAATTAGCCAGTAGATACTTGAGTACAAGAAAAGCAATTTGATTCACTGACCGGCGACCACAAATACATAGATACTAGGCATCTGAGTGAACTGATTAGTAATCATCAACCAGTCACAAAAAAGCCATCTAAATAAGCCACAAAACAAGGGTTCAAACTCTCATAAGATAGGCTCAAGAATTATCTACAAAGACAAAAGCATTGTGCTTTTGTCTTGAATTTCTTCATCATAATCCATTATTAATTCATAGCAGAGATTTCAGAAAAATTAAAATAATCATTACCTCCTTCAAAGAAATAAAAAATTTGAGTTTCAATGAAGTGCAAGCTCAAAACAAATAATATAATAGGATTTCATTTGAAAACAAATGGTAAAAGTAGCAGTAATAAACTTGTTCATTAGCATTACACAGCTGACACAAAAGACAACAGAGAGAGTTAAATATGTGAATCTCATGCTAATATGATTTAAAAAGTATTCCTTACCGATGCTACTTCTCACAAGGCATCTTAAAATTTATTTTCTAAAGAGAGTAAACTGTAGCTTAAGGTAAAGTCAAAAAATTGCAATAGCAACATCTTGTACATTCCACTGTAGCAACCAAAACAAAACTATTTTAAACATAAAAATTATCTATATTATTAACTATTGAAACACCAAATAAAATCCAACAGGTTTCTGTAACATATATTGTATACTGATAGAAGAATTGTTTTCAGCTCATAAAAACATGATTTGTAGACACTGACCAAATAAATGATAAATTTTAAAAAATAAAGATGCACCCGGAGACCTTTTCAACAGGTTTAAACCACAATGAATATGAAAAATGCAGTTAAGGCCACAATAACCATTATTGAAAATCTAAGAACTGGACTGTCAGCTCAAAGGTCCAATTAGTAGAAATTTAATATGTTGTCCCTTGTATCCATAAGCTTTCTATCTTCTCATGACCACTGAATGATACACCCATTATAACACCACAAACAATATACATCAAGTAGGTCAACTGAAAAGCTCCCACAAAAAACACATGGAATCCTAAACTATTATCTTCTCACAACAAACACAGGAAACATGGACCAGTACCACACATCACACACAAATCAAGTCAAACACGCCCATTAGCCTAGAATCAATTTGCGACATTTTTCTACATTGTCTTCTATAATCTATATCATGTTATTCTCTGATGATTACTACATTTTGCATTAATATTTCAACTCATTTTCCCAAAACTTCTCACCCTCATATATATCATTTTTCTTCAGATTTTTCTAGCATCTCTTTTCTTTACAAAAGAAAATACAATAACATTTCACATAGTTTCTTATACCNAGATTAAGTTTTTGGACACGTTGGGTTTTTTTGTAATTTGATAAATTAAGTTACGGAGTTTGCTTAAGGTTATATGAAATAACGGGCCATTATGTAATAAGATAGGGGTTAGTATGAAATTATGTTTTAAAGTGACTGGATCTTGAAATAAAAAACAATACAGTTGGAGCAAAAAAGAAAACCCTACTCTAATAAAATCCTTCGTCTACTGAGAAACTCAACAAACAAAAGACGTGAAGCAGTGAGAGACGACAAAAGACGTGAGGGACGATGAAACACTAGAGAAACAGGTTGATCGTTGCCTGTGACAGACTCGACCATCTTCCTTTGCTCCGACCATCTTCCTTTACTCCTGTGACAAGCTGATTGTTTGGCTTTCTTTGAAAAAAAATTGTTTTTCAACAACTCTTCCTCCTATTACACAGGTAACCCTCAACCTGAAGCTACCCACTAATTTTTCTCCATCTTTATCTTGTGTTCTTGCTGCAATAGAACCATATCTGCTGTGATTGTCTTGTGTTTGCATGAGTTTTTTTTTTTTTTTTTTGGTTACGGATTGCTGCCCTTGGGTTTCAGTTGGTTTCCTTCTCCACAAGGAACNGTTTTTTTTTTTTTTTTTTTTGGTTACGGATTGCTGCCCTTGGGTTTCAGTTGGTTTCCTTCTCCACAAGGAACCCTTATTTTTCAGCACTTGAACTTTTTCTGTGACTGATCGTTTTTATGAAACTTTAATTTTCTCCCCTTTCTCCGTATCTGTACAACCTGTTGCTGTTTATGTATGTGCTGTCAAACTGAAAAATAAAACATATTTTTTTTTTGGAGTCTTTTTGCCCATTTTAGAATTAGATGATATGGCTTCCGTGGGTACCAGTAGTGTGCCTTCTCCATGCCCTGAAGAGGACCTGAGCAAATTTCTCTGGAAGTATGTTACAAGATACGAAAAACTAAGTGATGGAGAGGGAAATATTTCTTGACAGTGCAATTTTTGCAATCAAAGTAAAAAAAGCTCAAACACTAGGGTAAGAGCACATTAGTTGAAATTGACTGGTTTTGGTCTCGGAGCTTGCCAAAAAGTTACAAACCAAGATATTGCGGAGATGCACAAATTAGAGGAAGAAGCAAAAGAGAGATTAAAGAAAAATACACCAAAAAAGGTACCATTGCCCCCTTCTAGTATGTCATTGGGTGATTATATGGATGCTTTTGAAACTTTTGATTATGGAGGAGGGTATGAGTCGAGAAAAAGAAAGGCGCGTGGTAGGAGTGGAAGTGGAAGTACTTCAGTTCTTGAGAAGGAATTTAACTTAAAAAGACTAGTGATCACTTGCATGCGCTTATTGCTAGAATGTTCTACTCTGGAGGCTTACCATTTCACCTTGCAAGGAACCCTTATTATGTGAGGGCCTTTTCATTTGCCACTAATAATCCTCTCCCGGATTATTTGCCACCGGATTATAATCCATTGAGGACAAATTTACTGTAACAAGAAAAGGCTAATGTTGAGAGATTGTTGCAACCCATCAAAAGCACATGGAGTGAAAAAAGTGCAAGCATTCTGAGTGATGGATGGAGTGACTCACAAAGGAGGCCCTAAATTAATGTTATGGTGGTAACAGAAGACAGGCCTATGTTCCTTAAAGCCGTGGATTGTTCGGGAGAAATTAAAGACAAGTTCTTTATTTTTAATTTGATGAAAGAAGTGATTCAAGGGGTTGGTCCACAGAATGTGATTCAAGTGATAACCGACAATTCTAAGAATTGTTCAAGTGCGGGGCATCTCATTGAAGGATTACATCCAAATATTGTTTGGACACCATGTGCGGTTCACACACTATTTTGCTTTGCAAAATATTTGTGCAGTGAAGAATGTTGAAAATAATCAAGTAATTTATGATGAGTGTTGTTGGATTTATTAAGAATTTCATCATGAATCACTCCATGAGATTGGCAATGTTTAATGAATTCATCCCTTTGAAGTTGTTTTCCGTATCAAGTACTCCCTTTGCCTCGGTGCTTGTAATGCTTAAGAGATTTAAGCTCTTAAAAGGTTGCCTTGTCTTCTACCATGATTATTAGTGATGAAGTTACAATCGAGAGGATGATGCGGGGAAAGCTAAATTTGTTAAAGAGAAGGTTTTAGATGATATTTTCGTGGGATTCCATTGATTACATACTTTCGTTTACGGCTCCTATGTATGATATGCTTAGGGGTTGTGATACAGACAAGTCTTGTCTTCACTTGGTGTATGACATGTGGGATACAATGATTGAAAAAGTGAGGGTTGCAATATATAGACATGAAAGAAAGCGGCTTGAGGAGTCCTCTACATTTTATGAAGTGGTGCATAAAATTCTTGTAGTCGTTAGAACAAAAACAACACTCCTCTCTATTGCCTAGCTCATTCATTGAATCCAAGGTAACTTCTAATTTCCAAATCCTAAACTTTAGACTTAAACTTTTTCCACTCTTATTTAGAGCTAATTATTAATTCTTATTTCCCTTATTTAAGGTNACTTCTAATTTCCAAATCCTAAACTTTAGACTTAAACTTTTTCCACTCTTATTTAGAGCTAATTATTAATTCTTATTTCCCTTATTTAAGGTATTATAGCTAGCAATGGCTTCATGGGGGTTCTAATCAAATTTCTTCCCACAAAATTGTGGAGGTTTCTTGAAAAATAGTGAAATGGTTGAAAAAATATTTTTCTACTCCAGAGGACCGTACAAAGACAAATGAGGAATTTGCCAATTTCTTANGTATTATAGCTAGCAATGGCTTCATGGGGGTTCTAATCAAATTTCTTCCCACAAAAATGTGGAGGTTTCTTGAAAAATAGTGAAATGGTTAAAAAAATATTTTTCTACTCCAGAGGACCGTACAAAGACAAATGAGGAATTTGCCAATTTCTCAACGAAGTCGAGAGAATTTAGAGATATTGACTCTATTCATGATCGCTATTGTATGGATCCTAAAAATTGGCGGGTCAACCATGGTGCAAGTGGACCTTTGCTTCAAAGTCTAGCTTTGAAGCTACTTTTACAACCTTCTTCTTCATCATGTTGTGAGAGGAATTGGAGTACTTGTTCTTTTGTGCACTCTGTGAGAAAAAACAAGATGACACCAAAGCATGCCGAAGACTTGACATTCAGTCATAGCAATATATATGCAAGGATAAACCAAGATGTAAGATATTGTCGAAATGCTTTTGATTCATTGGATGATGTGGGAGAGCTTAAGGTTGCACAACTTTCACTTGATAAACCCGAGTTAGAGGTCATGGTCTTTACCGGCGATGGTGGTGTTGGAGATAGTGTTGGTGATAAGGCAAATTAGGTTTAGCCATGATGGTTCGAATAGAACTTTTTGTTTTAAGGGATGAACAATTGTTTTGGTCATGGTTTATGGGTAAATGTTTCAAGTGTTGGATATTTTACTATTAGAATATTGAATGATGACTACATAGAGTAATCAGTGCGTTTGTTATGCTTATTTGGGTACTATTAGTTTTTAAGTTATGGCTTTGTTGTGTTGTGATATATGAATGATTATGTTGTGATTTGTATGATTTAATACCTAATTTGATTGGAAAAAATGTTAGGTCTTTATTATAGTCATATTAAAAAATTAAATTAAATTTCTTATTCAATGTGTCTGTGTCCTACTTTTTTTGAAAATTGACGTGTCTACGTGTCGGTGTCGTATNCTTTGTTGTGTTGTGATATATGAATGATTATGTTGTGATTTGTATGATTTAATACCAAATTTGATTGGAAAAAATGTTAGGTCTTTATTATAGTCATATTAAAAAATTAAATTAAATTTCTTATTCAATGTGTATGTGTCCTACTTTTTTTGAAAATTGACGTGTCTACGTGTCGGTGTCGTGTCGTGTCGTGTCGTGTCCATGATTCATAGGAGACCATTGACACCTAAAACCAAATTAAATAGAAATTCAATTACACACGTGCTAAATTCCTTTACACATACTCTAAAGTATGCCAAAAGGAATTTTTTGTTTTACCCCTTTCGTGTCACTACATACTTCATTAATGATTAACTCCTCATTCAGCCACCCAACACATGTCAATGTATATCATTGGATTGAAAATCTTCACTCCTCATTCCCCCATATCCCCACCAGAATCTAAGGTGTGGTTCGNATACTTCATTAATGATTAACTCCTCATTCAGCCACCCAACACATGTCAATGTATATTATTGGATTAAAAATCTTCACTCCTCATTCCCCCATATCCCCACCAGAATCTAAGGTGTGGTTCGTAATGTTTATAATGAACCCCAGGCAACAAGGCCTATCAATGACTTGGATTTTTATCCAAATTCGGTCCAAATTCAAATCCAATTAACCGGATATAAATTGGCATTTTTTACCAACAATCTGAAAGACTAAATCTGTTATATCATGTTTAAAGAACTCGGATTTGGAAACACCAATATCTGATCTGATTATAATTCGATTTGATTCATAAATTTACATTTACATTTATATAAACATATGATAAAATCAAGGGATTATTTGACAAAAAGGGTATTGAAATTCAGATTTAATTTGCTAAAATAAAACTTAATTTAGTTCTTCAGATGGGATTGAATTATCAGATTGATTGTAAACGGATTTGGAGCTAGACTATGGAAATAAAATCAATAAGATAATTGGATCAAATTTGGATAAGAACTTTCTAATTATATTCCAATTCGCATCGACTGAAATCCGATTCGTTGACTAGCCAACCTACAAGATTTTATATTGCTTTGTTGTGAAGTTTCTCACATATCAGCACTAGCAGTGATTGTTTCTGTCACATGATTTCTTTCCTCAACACCCTTTTCCATAATAAACATCAAGTTAATGCACAATAACTTATGTGTGCCCCAAAAGCAAAGCTTTTTTTTTGTTTCAACCTCTGTATTTTACATATACAAATATATGTAAAAGCTTGGAGGGACACCTATGTGACCATATAAAATGGCATATTGTCCTAACCTAGACATGTTGACTAATGTAGCACTAAATTGCAAGAGGGTAGCCACTTCTATAGAAAACCAAGAAAAGAAGACCCACATATAGCTTACAAATATTCTAAATTGATCAACTAAAGGTCCCGAACCTTGACCTATTCTTTNCTTCTATAGAAAACCAAGAAAAGAAGACCCACATATAGCTTACAAATATTCTAAATTGATCAACTAAAGGTCCCGAACCTTGACCTATTCTTTCGAAATGAAAATAATTATCACCATCAAGAAAAATTATGTTTCCCAAAAACCAACGTTTCCACTGTGTTAAGAACCTATTTCATACTTGTAAAATGGGGGAAAAAAATCCCCGGTCAATCCAGAAAGAAGGCAACACTTCGCACTTAAAATGACCAGAACTGCAACTCTACCATGACTGTAATTAGTACAGAAGTATCTCGTCCAGCAATTATTCACATATTATATCTTTCTCACTCAAGATTCCTGGACAAATTGAATGTAGAACATGGGACAATCTTAGTTCCATCACTTATAACATGTTCTAACAGATTAAGTGAAGTGATGCTGGACGAGAATAGAAGAAAAAATAAGAGATACCAATCCCCTAGAACGATTAGATTAAGAAACATATGAATTCTCCACTGAGAACAAACCTAAATAATGTCACTCTCTAATGAAAAAAAAACAAAAATTACTCTATTAATAAAATTCTAAAATATATTCTGATCAGACTCTCACTATCAAAATTATTGAAACACTCCTAGTCAAACAAATAATGCCTAATTAGATTAAAAAAATAAATAGTAAAAATAAACATAACCTTAATAAGACTACCAAAATCACATTTTCTTTTGGACCAAAAATTTTTAGTCTTTCATTTAGACTTCCAAAGTCGATTATACTAGTCCAACCATGCCATAGTAGTGCAATCATGAAGACTCCAGATTAAGGATTTCATCAAACACCACATCCACCAAGATCTCAATAAAGAATAATAGATCAAAAAGAAATAAGCTAGCTTAACAGCTCACACTAGAGTGAAAAAGCACATCGTAGGACTTTCAATACTAGAAAGTACGGATAGGTACAATATATCAAATCGTAAAAAAATATGTTATGGCCATAACACGTCAATAAAACAGAATTTTTGGTAAATTCTTTAACAAAAATACAAAAAATTAACAATTTTTACTCTTAAAAAAGTATAAACTTGACAAATTAAAGGAATCAAGAGTTCAAGACCAACATTTTCACTAGCTAGTTTATTCAAAGGCATTTGTTGCCAAAATATATAATGAAATTAGCTAATTGTATACTCTTTTGAAATGAAAAAGAAACATTGCTTCAACAAGTATCGTATTCGATACGTACAAGTTGACCTTAAAGGATTATCCGTGTTTCATAGCTTCAATATCATTTAGAAATTAGAAGTAGGACATGCCTATGCTAAAAAGAAAGGATCCACTGGCCATCAAGAAAAAGATAATGAAAACGAATTATGTAATAAAGCAATACCAACAATTCTTGACCTAGGCACCCAACTCCAATAAGCAAACGCATAACAGCAAAGATAATACTTACTTCAGCAGTCACTTTCCTCTTTTCCTCCAAGTCAGCTTTATTCCCAGCAAGTGCCATGACCATGTTAGGGTTACCTGTAACAAACACAAGAAGGTCAACTAAATGCAACCCAAGACAGGGAAAGGCTTATCCAAGAAATGAGCCTTGTTTGGATTTCAGAAAGAAATCAAATGCTAATGGAAAAAGAAACTTCATAACAGCATAATCCTCAAAATAGCATTCTTAAGCATGTCTGTCTCGTTCCTCAAATTTTTTCCAATAATTAAATAACACTAAATGTCAGAACTATTCACTGATGGGGGAAGAAGCACGTGGCATTGTTGACTTTATTTACACTCCACGCAAATAAAAAACCAAGTTAGAGCCTAATCACCTTGCTTCTGAAGTTCTTGCACCCACTTCTTAGCCCGCGCAAACGAGTCCTAATGAACTCAAAGTAAGAGAACAAATTCAATCAGCAAAACTAATAACAAGAAAAACATAACAAAAAGGTCGGCCCTGTACAATCTGGAAAACAGTTATTGCACCTACTTTAAACTTAATCATACATGAGAAAAACAAACAGCTCCTAAAGTTGCTGAAATATGGGAACTTTTGGCTACTTTTTAAGCAACTAAATAAAAAATAAACAAGATCAAAGCTATTAGAGCTGTTTGAGATTTTCAATCCAATGATATACATTGATAGAAAAATAATAATTTAGGAAAGGAGACTGTTGGGGTCATACGGTGCTAGTGATGTCGTAGACGATGATAGCGGCCGCAGCTCCTCTATAATACATGGGAGCCAAGCTGTGGTACCTTTCCTGGCCGGCAGTGTCCCAGATCTCGAATTTCACCGTCGCGTCATTCACCGCCAGCGTCTGAGAGAAGAACGCCGCCCCGATCGTCGATTCCTATAATTATTACCATCATCAGATTACATACAAATGAAAGCCTTATAAAATTAGCAAACCCTAGAAGGTTAAACAACATTATTCAAAAATTAGGAGATGAATACAATCATATATACAAATATATACATACATACCTGAAATTCGAGAAAATGGCCCTTGACGAAGCGCAATACGAGGCTTGATTTACCAGCCCCCATGTCACCTAGCAGAACCTGAGAAGATAATCAATTATTCGAATCTGAGAACAATTTGAACGGGGGATCACAATTACATGTAAGAGATATAGCAATTAGAGAGCACTCACCAGTTTCGCGTTGAGATTGTTGTTACCGATCGTCGCCATGGATTAATGATTTCGCAAAGATCAAAACAGAATTTTAGAGAGAGAGAAACGCGAGAGACGAAAGGGAGCTTTCAGCTGGCAGACGTAAAAGTGGAGAAATTAAGAATTGGTTGAGCAGAGAGCACGAAACTAAATAAAAACGCTGTAGAAGAGAGAAGATAAATGGTTTTCCTTGAAGACAAAAATCAGTGCTCATGTGCTTACGGCCATTGACGTCTACTCCAAGGTAATTAAAGAGGGCTGGAGGCTGCTTGGGAGGAGGAGAGCCTGACCGCGGGCAGTCGACCACTGTATTTTGGACTTTTTTATGACCGACATTAGAGATCTAACCCGAGTCCAATCAACCGAACCCACAAGCTATATTGGTTCGTAACTATTCATTAATATATAAACAAGTCTACAATAAATTTCAGTAAAATTCATAATCACTCAATTATGTAATACATAATCACCTCCAAGATAGAAAATAAATATATTTTATAATTTTTTTTATTAAATGATTACACCTAATATTTACTCCTCCTCACCACACCCAAGAGATTAGGCCCAATAATTCTATTGATTCATGTCAGGTGTTAATTAGTTCGTGTCAACAATTATCCAATTTATATATCACTCGTTTATTAGATGGGTGAAAAGTAGAGGTGTCAATCATGTCATATTTGTATGACCCGTATGTCGTGTTATTCATGTCGTGATCGTGTCAAAACTCAAAAAAAAAAAAAATCTATTTAGTATGTTCTAAATATTAAATATTAGTCTAAATTATTTATTATGTGTATTTAAAAATCGTGTCAATTTTATAATCGTTTGTGTCAAAAGATCAGAGTTGACACCACTAGTTAAAAGTCAAAAATAGACACGACTCATTTGTAAAATAGGTTGCATGATACAACTAATTTTATCTATTAATTTTACAACACAAAAATTTATATTATAAGTCCTAATTTTACAATAAATTGAGTCGTCTATTAAACTAATAATGAGGTGATAAACGGTATAATTTGATGGTACTAAAGAGATATATCAATTTATTAAACGGGATTACAAAACTCCACCAAAATACAACTAATTTATTATATAAATTAGGCGGATCCACTTGTTTACCATCCCACCATAAGACCTTAATGATTTATGCAATAAAACATAAATTCAACAAATAGGTCTCTCTCTCAACTTACATCCGCAGTTGCCAAGTCTTTGTAGAAGGGAGAGATGTACGCATCTCCCCTAACGGGACGGGACGGGAACATTCACTCAGCCTACCCCTTACCAAACAATTACAAACCGAAATAATGAGAAGCACAACAATAAACATTAGCCAGCCTTCCTCTATAGTGTACTAGTGCATCCACAACATCAATTAAACTCTTCAATTTAGCAACAACATAGAAATTAAGTTGGATAGACAATTACTCTTACTAACATTCTTGAACATATCATATGTAAATAAGTATCTCACATCCTCGAGATTTGGAGGGGAACAGTGACTTCAAGCATTTCTTCCCTGAGGGAGATAAGTTGGATCTTTTCCAAGCTACCGAGTCTCTCCATAAGATGCCTCCGACAATTTTCTGCAGCCATAACTCCAGCTGAGTAGGCTCCATGTACAGATCCCTGGTGTTCCATGCTAACAGCTTCACCTCCAAAGAAAAGACTGCCCAGTGGTGCTCGAAGTTGATCATACACATCACTTGGCTTTCCAACTAAATCGTATGAGTAACATCCCAGCGAATCTGGGTCTGTTCCCCAACGCGATACAAGATACTGAACCTGGATGAAGGGACCAACCAGGCACAAGTTACCACTTCTGCATTACAAAACTTGGTTGCTTCTTTTTTTGGAAAACTAGTAATAGCAGCAAGAGTGGCAGTTATAGTAGTAGAAGAAGATGGAACTATTTTAGGCAACTTGCAAACTTCAGAAGAAAGAGAAAAATGTAAAAAAATATGATGCAACTTAGTACTTAAGAGCAATTATGCGGGAGTCTACTACTGTTAACTATTAAATGTATTCCAATTTTGTCCTGATTTAAAAGGGAAAACAAAATTGAGTCTTGCAGTTCAAGAAATCATCATAGCGCAGAAAAGCAATCAACCAGGAAAGTTTCACCAAAGCAGCAGAACACAAGATGGCATTTGAAGTGGAAAGAAATAGTAAAGCCATCCACCACAGATACTAAATTAGCTAAAGATTCCTTTCTATTTATTCAATGCCCCACTGAGAATAAATCCACCAGAAATGAGCCTTTATGCATCTAAGATTTTTTGCCATCCCTTCTTCTATAGCAAAACCATATAACTTGAATCAAACAGTTTTAAGGAACAAATTATACAAAATGAAAATCAGAGATTTGAGAAATGTCGTAAACCAATACACTTACTGGCTCAGTTGCGTCAGGAAACATTTTTTTGAGCTGCAGCATTGCGAAATTTGCAGCAGACTCATCAGATAGCTTCTCAAGATCATAAGCAAACCTACCAGCAGCCATGTAGACAAGGACAGGATGTCCTGTTGCTTTGTGGAGATTAAGAAAATAGCCACATGAATAAGAAGTTGGCGCAACAATACCCATTAATTCCACATTCGGCCAGAAGATATTATCAAATCGTAAAGCAATCTTATTCTCATTGCCCACACCAAGATCAGATATTGCGGTGACCTTCCACTCCGGCAATTTTGGCTCAAACTCAATTAAGTTGGCTTTGAGAACACCAAGGGGAACTGTTATAATGGCAGCATCGGCAACAAAGCTCCTCCCATCATCAACTGTAACCGTCACCTTATTAGACCTATTGGATATTTTTGCAACCCTGTTCACCAATAGGAACAAAAGAAATTAAACTTTAACTTGCTGACCAAGCAACTGTCAAACAATAGATGTCCAAACTTAGATAATGACAGTAAAGTGATCCAAAAACTCAAAGAAAATACTTTGCTCATAAAAAGGACCATGCCCATTGATAACCATAACTAGCATTTAAAATAGGGAAGGGAAAGAATTTTCCAAAAAGGAGACAGAAGGAGATGTGTATGCAATTTAGGTTGATGAATAAAAGAACCGACAACATTTTGCCATTGCTTGTCAGAGCGAGAAATCAGGTACATGGGATGTTTTAAAGGAGAGCACACCATTTACCATTAACTTCGCATGCTGCTTGTCAATCTTGTAATAATCACACGCTAAAGAATCGAAAGGTTTACGGGTCTTTCTATTAAGTACTTTTAACTTACTAATAGTGCGTTTGTGCTATTTTTCCCACTACTTTAATCATAATCCTTTAGAAAAGACAATATCATAAAGTATTTGTTGCTTACATGATTCAGGGGATTTCATGGTTTTCATATAAGACTTCATGCTTTGGCGTATCTGTTTTTAAAATGAAGGAACATGAAAGTAATTCTCTCATTCAGGGAGTATGCAACCATACCGGTGATTCAGGCGTATATCAATATCTTTTGCCAGAGCATTAATTATAGGATAATAACCTTGCACCATAAGTCCATGACCTCCAGAAAGAACTTGCTCCTGCACATTAAGTACCCTATATTATGTAAGTACTTGTTATATCAAAGAGATTCTCATTCTGAACTTATACAAATCATATTCACTCCATCATAAGTCATAACCTAGTCCACCTCAGGAATCCGAACAAACTCAGAAAACTAACATACAAACAACGACTTTCCTCCCAAATAAAAACACATTAAATGATAAAGAAACATTATAGATGTTCATGTGTGTGTGTGTGTGTTTCTTTTATTGAGTTGGGTTGTGTCAATAGGATAGACTCATGTGCACAAAATTTCAATACTTAAGTTTGATCCTATAAGCAATTTTGCTTATAAAAAATTCAAATTTGTATTTTTTGAAAAAGATTGTAATGTGTACCTTTCAAGTTTTAGATGTCAAACTGTTACAGCACAAAACATGAAGGGGTGTGGTGCTCATTCACACGACTTGAACCACAGCATCACTGAGCCTTAAGTGTCTTTTAAAAGAAGAGAGAATTATGTTTTAACTTGCCTGATCCCAGGTACTCAGAGATATCATATCTGCATCTGCAGCAAACCAAGCTTCCATTCTACATATGTACCATTGCAATACTTCATGAGCAAGTCCTTCTTGTCTACAGAACACACAAATTATGATGGTGAATAATGGCTCGCCTGCTCAAAGCATCAATATACCAATTATGTCACAAATTCTTTTGTTCTCTATACCTTAATTCAGGATGTCTCTCCAGCACAATCGATATTGCTTGCAGAACAGACATATCATCCTTATGTTCATCCCTTACTTTCTCTGTCTGGAGTAGACAATACAGTGATCAGTAATTGCCAATCGCCAATGAATAAAGCTCACAAATTGCAGAAAAATTTGACCCAAATATTCTGACCGTAAAAAGTCTACCTCCTTTAGAATCGTCTTAAATACATCTCCAACTTCTATAACCGTCTTTTGAGGAACTTGATGGCCATCCATACCGAAAAGTGCGCAGCTGTAAAAAAATTAAATCCAAATCCTTAACTATTGTCATGCGGGGAAATCATTGGATCGTAAGCTACACAAAACAGCTGACCCTTGCAGGAACTGACTCGGGGCTTTGAATAGTTGTACTACCTCACAAAGGACAGAGCCAAAGTTTTCCACACAAACTAACCCGATTCCATCCTTTATTTCCGAAACGCTACTATTTTTCAATTTCTGCTTGGATTTTAGATTTTAGCCTAGATCTACTGCTGTTATTTAAGCATGCACATTGTTTCCAGGATAGGGAAGTGCTCAACGACACAGCCCAAAAGAGAAAAAGGATATGTGCATCAGAAAATTGAATAGGTTCATGAGAGTCGTAGGCTTTGAAAGGTTGCAGAAGGCATTGCCATTACAACTTGCAGTGTAAATCTCCTGGTCAAAGTGAAAGCTGGAATTGCAGGACTTAAGAATATTTAAACGAAATACATCTATACCAGTGTAACTTCCCACTTAATGCATCAAATCTCGACTGCACTATGAGGAACAATTGCAAGTTAAGTATTATTCAGTAATTACCTTTCCAAATCGTGGTCATATAGCACTGAATTATCACCACTCGTGCGGTATAACGAAAGGCCCAACCGACGTATCAGGGGAGCCAAAGGATTCTCATTGCAAACACCATGTAGCCTGAAAATGTCCACAAGAAAATGAACACCCCATATATTTCAATATTGTATGCCTCATATTTGCTGCCATAACAACAAAGCCACCCACCACGGTTATGTACGAAGTACAATATTATTTGGTAGTTATCTTTAACTTATTTAAGGCCATAACAAGTTGCAACAAACTCGAAAGTCTAATGCAATGAATAAAGCTGGTTAGATTCAGAAAATCTGACTTATTTGGCATGGGCATTTACATTGCAAATTAGCAAAAGTCCTCGTACAAAATTTAAATGGGCCAACTCATAGGCAACTAAAATCCTGTTTATTGAAAACAAGTTGCTCTAGTATATTCTGTATTAAATTCTAGCATGGATAAGCAGGTCCTGCCACGAGAGGGAAAAGGGGAGGGCTGGGACATGTGCCACACAGTTGGGGACACTAACCCACTGAATGGATGGCAACCCTTTTCAAGTACTGTAGTTAAAAATACTATCATGGTTAAGGATTCTGCCCAATAACTTTGTGTGGTATGAGCTGATGTTCCATATTGGAGGAAACTTCACTTATCAAATATACAAATATACATATGCATACTCGGGAATAAATTTTGACATGGAAGTTTGGTTTGTTCCAACACAATAGTGAGGACGAACTTGTCAATCGGGCAGCTAGAAATCATCAAGACAACCATCATTCTTCATTCAGTCACACATGCTTACAAAAGGTTTCAGAAAGTAAACCACGAGTAAGTAAAACAAACATTTGTCAAAACTTACATGATACCAAAAGCTCAAGGCATAAAAAATATAATTCATTTATAGAACAAAACGTATACTGGCCAGCACTCACAGACCAAAACTAAGAAGAAGAACTTGCCATGATGCTCCCATATCTACTGGGCACCCAAATGAGTAGTCAGTATGGATACGGCCACCAATTCTATCTCGTGACTCCAACAAGATCACCTGCACAAAATAGCCCAGCCCTCATCAAAATCAGGGAGTCTGAAAGTATTTGATGTAGATAGTAGGACCACCTTAAAAGATGCATTCTGGAGAATATGTGCAGCAGCGATCCCCGAAATACCCCCTCCAATCACAATGACCGAAGGGAGTGAACTGTGTTGCCTCTCAATACGTGAGGGAAAATTTCCTAGCAATTAGCAAAAAAAAAAGTACAGATAAACAAAGGCAATAAATCCCGACGGGGAAAAAATTGACCATAAGAAACAAAAGAGCAACGTCAAGTCACATACAGTTTTTTTTTTTTGTCAGAAGTCACATACGTTGACAAACCAAAAAAAACACATCCCGACAAACTCGAAATTGATTGAGGTGAAGATGACAAATCACAAAACATTTCAATCTTCACAACATGTATAAGTTGAAAAATATGTTTCAAAATTTATTCTTTTCCAAAATGAGACGATTATTGTAAGTGAAGAGAGACAAACAATTTGCATGCAAGTACTCATAAGGCATATAACTTCCACTAAAACCACAACTGTCACCAGAATTTTGTAGAGCATATAAAATCACCACAATATGATGTTTTCAGAATAGAATTATGAAGGAAAAACAGATGCTAAAGCAACAGCACCAGTTGTGTGTGATACACAACCAAGTGTGTCTCATTCTCTGATTGAAAGCAGTCTACACCCACAAGGGGTAGTCTGGTCCACAGATTTAACTTTTCAACAAAAGAAATAAGAAGGAAAAGGGCAGCACATCTTTAACTTGCTAGCTCTCTTCGTATTGTAACTTCCTACTTTAAGGCCCTGTTCTATATCAATTTGGTAGTGTGGTAAATTACAGGATAATATATTACACTTATTTGAGGACTGTAACAACAAAGAAATGAAGCCCTTGGCTAATCCACAAGCCATGGAAAGGCATATTCTTATCAAGAACACAAAAAGAAAATTGATGGATTTCACATTCCAGACGAGAAGTCCAATCTCGCGTTTGTTCCTGATAGCTTACTACATTGTTCGAGCTTATACCAGATTCTAGTTGTATATGACCTAGCGACCCTCTTTACCTACAAGATGGTTTGAGTTGGGCTCTTATCAAACATTGTTCCCAATTCACCTTGAAGTGAACATATTTTAATATTCCGGTTTTTAACCGGAATAAATAATTATTCCACTTTTCATCATGTATGATTCTAAAACCGTAGACCAGCGTATCTTCTACCATCAATGTACCTGTACAGACATTATGAGCATAATAATGCACGCTAATTGGAATCAATCGATTCAACAATTAAAACAAATTACGGATTCGGAAACAATATTTAAGCAATAGAATCATGTCACGCACGCAAAACCATTCACAGACTAACGAATCAATCAATGAATAATAGCTACACATAGAATCAATCAACAATGCTTACTAACTAATTGCTCAACATGGTAGGTAAAATATGCTAACCGTCGAGAAAATTGCTAGAAATTGAATCTTTGAACTCCATCATGAAACGAATCAACGAGTTTGGACAAATTCAGCAGGTTTTCTTCGTGTTTTTATTGAAAGAACAAGACTTAATTCTGCTACTTTTACGGGTGTATAGGAATCAAGAAATTGGAAATTAATTGAAAGGAATGATAGAGCATGAAGATGAGAAGGCCGGCAATGAAGCGGCTGAGATTAGAAGAACACCGAAGCTTATCAAACCAGCTCATAATCTGCGCTTCGTATAATTAAGATCAATCCGTCTTTCCCAATCAATGGACCCAATGCTACCGATGGCTTCTGCGTCGGTTGCATAGATCGATGCCTCGTCCTTCCTTCTCTCTCTCTCTCTCTCTCTCCCTCCCTTCCTGCCTATTCTTCTCCTTCTTCTCTCGTCTCTCTCTCTCTCTCTCTCTCTCTAATTCAGGAGTCAGAGATTCAATGGGTAATAAAAACAGAGCGGCCACCTTTAACCAACTGTCTCAATTTTGTGATATAAATAACACGTCGACAATGCATTTGTGCATGATATACTACAGGACTCTCTAGTCTACAGGGGTATATTGGGGTTTTCACATCAATAAAGGAATTCCAGCCCTGTCCGTCTCTTCCACTGTGAAGCTTCTTCGCAATTAATCAATTCATTACTTTTTTTTTTGTTCAAATCAATTCATTACTGCAATTTGGATTTAATACATTAAATAGGTGTCAAAATTTTATTTGAGTGCATAAGTGCATCGTTTAGGTCACTTAAAAAAGAAAAATATTTTTAAAATAGATATAAAATATAATAATTTATTTTTAAAATATTTCAAAACATACATAAATAGAAATTTTTCAAAAAAATTAGCATAAACATGTCAAAAATATCTCAAAATATTTCAAAACATCTCTAAGTAATAAAACTTCAATTCAATTATTGATTAATTTTGGTTTCCTTAAAAATAAAAATATTTCATTCATTTCAAAACAAAATTTGATCTTCAACTTTATTAATTATATTATAAATTATTATATCTGCTAAAGTAACAATTGTATGTAATATTAATTGAGAATTATTATCAACCACCAATAATAATAATAAGGAAAAATTTCAGTCACACNTATTATAAATTATTATTTCTGCTAAAGTAACAATTGTATGTAATATTAATTGAGAATTATTATCAACCACCAATAATAATAATAAGGAAAAATTTCAGTCACACACCTTCTAATTTATTATATCTTTAAAGACACTCTATTTTTTGAATTTTCACTGACACCCCTTGTCAGATTAAATGTGTTAATTATAATGTAATTTTATTAAATTACTCATGATATATTTTAGGAAAAATTCCATCCACATTCCCTTTAGATAAACATATCTTCAATGAGACCTCCTATATTTTCTAAATTTTTTTACATATTAAAATTTGGGTCAATTAAAATTCGATTCTAACTAATTCAAATTTATTTTTTATGTATTAAAATTTGAGTAGGTTACAAATTATATTTTTTTACTTATTAAAATTTTAGCCGATTAAAATTATATATGATGTTCAAATTAAATTTTAATCAACTCGCATTAAATTTTAATTAACCCAAATTTTGATGTGTAAAAAATATAAAGTTTAATCGACTCAAATTTTAATACATAAAAAATAAAATTTAATCAACTTGAATTAAATTTTAATAAATAAAAAATATAAATTTTAATCAACTTGAAGAGAATTTTAATCGAATCTAACAATTTAAGTAAAGATCAAATCGGCTCGATTTTTAATACGTAAAAAAAAGACTTCTAATAGGCTTGAATTTTAATACGTAAAAAAAATTTAATTAATTCAAATTGAATTTTAATCGACTCAAATTTTTAATATGTAGAAAAAAAGAATTTTAATTTGCTCGAACTTTAATATTTAAAAAAATAAATTTTAATCTGCTCGAATTATATGCAGAAAGATTCTTTAGGGTTTATATAGAGACAATTTTGATATTTTAAATTTATTTTTGTTATAAATGGTAGTTTAATGGCAAGGGGTGTCAATGATGTTTAAATTTATACTACTAATAAGAATACCTAAACTAAACAAAATTTAATTCACTATTTTACCCTTATAAAGAATTTTAAATACCACATTATCTTTTCATAGTTACATATCTAAATCACAATCACAACCTTATGTATTTAAATCTTTAAATTATTCTTTAACATTTCTTTTAATTCTCTATTATCTTTGTATATATATCAATATCTATGAAAAATTTTAATTCACTACGCAACCCTTAAAAAATATATGCATCATTATAGTGTTCAATAACGTATTCAAAAAATCTATTAATAGATCATTATTTTTTTAAATAAAAAAATAACATTATATCTATATATGTATTTTTTTTTTCTATCTATACTACTAATAAAAATATCTAAGAATGAAAAATTTATGATTCACTATTTTACTCTTATAAATAATTTTAAATACCACACTATCTTTTCGTAGTTAAATATCTAAATTACCATCATATATTTATGTGTTTAAATCTCCAAATTACCTATAATATCTCTTTTAATTCTTTATTCATTATGCATAAATATTAGTGTTTATGAAATTTTTTAATTGACTACGTTACTCTTAAAAAATATGTGCATTACTATAGTTTTCAATAAAGTGTTAAAAAAATCTATAAAACTTTCATCAATCTAACATTACTCATCAATCTAATATATATTTATATACTAGTCATAACTCTTACTTAAAAAAACACGATTAAATATAAAATTTGAGAGTTCAAAAAATTGATCTCATTATATTAATTTTTTTAAAAATATATAAACTACAAATTAATCAAATATCAAATGATTAAATATATGATAAAAATAAATGATGTGATATTTTTAAGGAATAAATATATAAATGATTAAATATATGATAAACATAAGTGATGAGATTTGACATTTGAGTCTGACAAATGGATGATAGATAAGAGTTTGTATAAATCGTGCTATCATCAATCTAATGGATTAATCGTGCTTGATTATTGACAGGAGTGCTAGACCATTTGGATTAATCGTGCTTTTAATCCATTAATCGTGCTTTCATCAATCTAATATATATGTATAAAATTTTAACCATTTCATTTTTAAGATAAAAATAATATTTTATGTAGTTTTTTTAAAAAATAATTTATGTCAAATCAACATAATTTTTTAATCAAAGTACACTTTTCATGTTTTATTAAGGGTTTGTATAAAAAAATTGTAGTGTATTTTTAAATAAAACTTGAATTTTAAAATTTTAATATTCTTTTAAAATATATATTATAAAATAGTGAATTATATTTTAGGGTTAATAGCATTTTTAATCTCTGAAATATTCATGTTTAATCAGTTTGGTCTTCATTGTATCAATTTTGTTAATTTAGTCTCTTAATTTAACGGTTTAAATGATCTTTACATAGATAATTTGTTAAATTTTTAACATAAGTGATCACGTGATACTAAATGATGAAATGACATGAGGTCACTTTCATAAAAAAACTTAATAGATCGTATGGTTAGAGACCATTTAAAAAAGAATTGAATATTTTGTGAATCAAATTGATAAAATTCATATAATTAATGATGAAATTGACAAAAAAAAATTTGCATATTTTAGAGACTTGAAGGGTTATTAACCCTATATTTTTATCCTTATTGACAATTATTGTTATTTTATTCAAGTTGATACCTAATCAAATGAATTCCAAATGAATTATTTTTATCTTTTTTTTCTTGTTATTAGAACAACAAATTGTTGGGAACAGAAAATATTTTTTGAATTTTATAGTATAATACGAGGGATAAAAATATGAATTTTGATAAATTTGATATGATATTTAATATAATTACACATATACCTAATACTTTTTATTAATATTGTGTATACAAAAATTATTCACATGCAAAGTACGTATTGCATTGCTAGTATAAACTAAAAAGGGGTGTGATATTTTTGATAATAGAGGGGGTGTTCTTGAAGATATGATAAATTAGAAATGGTGTTACTGAAATTTTTTCCTAATAATAATAGATTAGTCCATTAATTAAACTAATCCTAAATTGTATTAGTGTTTAATTTATTTTATAAATAATCAATACTGATTNAGATTAGTCCATAAATTAAACTAATCCTAAATTGTATTAGTGTTTAATTTATTTTATAAATAATCAATACCGATTAACAAGCTTATTATAGACAAAATTATGGTAACACCTCAATTTTTATTGTTTAATATTATAGGTATGAAGTTGCATTCTTAACATTTAAAAGCAGAATAACAGTCAAAATTAAATTAATTCAATCCTCATTTATTTTGATCCAATGATATAAAATTCATTAAAAAAAAATTCTCTTAAAAATATTATCTTTTTTTTATAACTCTCAATGTCAAATAACATAATCAACACACTTTTTAATGTCAAATAATCTCACTAATTCAAACATATCTCTTTATTTTTTATTTTTTATTTTAAGTTTAAGTTACGTAATTAAAAAAATAAATTATTATTTACAAAATAAATATTATAGTACCATTAGACACAAATTATTATAGGTATATAAATAGAGTAACGTTATCACACCAAAAGTGTGCACCAAATCATCTGTAAGTATTGGATCAAAAAGTCTCACAATTGATCCAACAATTACAAATAATTTGATGCACACTTTTGATACGTATAGTTTTGTCCATATAGATATTAATCCATTCTTAAACTTTTTGACTCAGAATATGATGGCTAGATATTTATTCTTATGTAACTTTACGTAATTGTCCAAGTTTCTATACCGAATAATTTATATTGTTCTTGAACTTGACTCGGCATTGATAAAAATAATTTTGTACTATAACTCCAAAATTTATTACTTTGATGGGTTTTTTTATAATATCTGTAGACCATTTTACAACAAAAAAATTTATCATTTTAGTAGGTGATTTATTATTTTTGTGGGATATTTTTATCACTATTATTAATGTTTTTACCACTGTTGTACTAGCTACTTTTATTATTTTTTTTGATACTATAACATTAATTAAAACAATTACAACAGTGATAAATTAAAATATAGTACAGAATTTTTATTTTTTTTGGGGGTACCATGGACAACTCCATTGTTGTTTATTTCCTCTGCTCATTTTTCAACCATCATGGTTTGTACTTTGCAGCATTCACTTTTGTTTGTTTTTCTTTTTGTCGGTGGTATGGGGTTTATGAGCTGTAAATGAAAAGGACTTGGGCAACATATTTTTTTATCCAATAACGTTGAGGGGTCAAATTTAGATTACAAATGNAGAATATTTAATAAATACTTTTAAAATAAATAGTTATAGGATAAAATTAAAAAAATTATTTATTTTCAAAATTTGATTTTATATATTTATCAAACAATTTGATTCAATTCAGTACTTAAATTTCAATAGAAACCAAACAGTTTGAAAATTAAAAAATTCAACATTCAACACTTAAAATTCGATATTTAATTTTTAATATTCAACTTTTAATTTTATCAAACTACCATTTTATTTAATAAAAAAAATGAGGCGTGGAAATCATTTTATTAGCCTTTAGTTCTCTATCATTTTTAGTTAATTATTCCTGATTATTAAAATTAAAACTGATAATTGAAAATAAATTTTGGTATATTTTAGTACCACAGTCTTGTCCATTAATTAGGTTAGCTTTTTGAAGCCATGGTTGGTAGGCAGGTACACCACAGCTCTACACATATGGAAATTACATTTAAGCCCTTCTTAGTACTGAATTGGTAGTTACCCGTACTTCCGTGTACCACCGCCACAAAATTAGATTAGATAACGAGAATAATTTATTTAAATTTTAATTTTTTAAATACAATAACTAATTATAATTTTAATTATTTAAACTTTCTAATTATAATAACTCATTTAAATTTTTTTTTTAATCAAAGTAATTCAACAGGTACATTAAAACAAACATGTTTTACATGCGATGCATTAGAACATCTCCAACCATGACTCAAATTTTTACTTAAATTTAAGTTAGTATTTGAGTAAAAAGTTTAATTTGACACAAATGGCTAAAATGGACAAACTCAAATTTAAAAAAGGCGAAATTAAAATTTAAATGAGGACAAATCCAAAATTAAATGAAAGTAAAGATGACCATTAAATCTTTAAAAAATGGTGAAATCTCACCATTAAAGATTTAAGTAAGAAATTGAGTTTCCCTTAATTTAAGTTAAAAAAAAAGAGCCTCTCTTGATTTAGTATAAGTTTGAGTAGGGGTTGAAGCAAATTATTTAAATTTTTTAATTTTAATTTTAATTTGAATTTAAATTTAAATAAGGATTAGAGATGTCATCAATCAATTGATTCAGACCACATGTCAATAACTCCAGTTAATCATTAAAAAATGAATAATATTGTGTTTACCAAAACATTTATTAAAAAGTTCTTTAACTAAATGAGTTGAGGGTTTTATACCTAATCAAAAATATTTTGATCAATATTTAGTGGGTTTAAGAATGATAGGGGTAATTTGTCTGAAAATATAGTATAATATAAATAATTTTGAGAAAAATATTAGTAATTATTAAATAAATTAATTTAAAACTCTCAAATAAATTTATTGAAATGCACCATATTTTATATTATAAATTTTACGGTACACTAAGTATCTCAATCCATCAATTCACACCACAAGTGAGTATCTCCGATTAGTCTAGATGTGGACAAGTCAAACCATATCCTAAAGTGAGAGTTGGAGTCTACCCCCATGGCCCACTTGTGTTATGCCCAAAAATATGATACAATAGGGAAAATTGTGGGTAAGTTAAGTACATTATATATTACTTAATTATGGAAAAGTACCATCTGTATTTTGTTTTGTATATAAATCTTTTTTTTTTGGGAATATTTTGTGAGTAGATATACATCGGCTATTTTCTCAATATTTTATTTACATAAATGTTTTTTTCATTAATCATGAGCAATTTTTTAGGCATTGAATTGTGGAATTTAATTTCCTATTTCAATGAAACAATTGGATAATTTTTTAGTCAATTAATTGTAGAATTCAAATTTTTATTTCAATAGGATAAGTTTTTAGTCAATTACTTGTAGAATTCAATTTTTTAGTCAATTAATTTAATTCCCCTTTTTCTCGCCAGGGGTGGAAAACATGTTNTGGGGTACCATGGACAACTCCATTGTTGTTTATTTCCTCTGCTCATTTTTCAACCATCATGGTTTGTACTTTGCAGCATTCACTTTTGTTTGTTTTTCTTTTTGTCGGTGGTATGGGGTTTATGAGCTGTAAATGAAAAGGACTTGGGCAACATATTTTTTTATCCAATAACGTTGAGGGGTCAAATTTAGATTACAAATGACATAGTAATATATTATTTTGAGTTTTTATTGGGAACCAAATGATATGAAACAAAAAAAAAAGTCAAAGTCAACTGTCATGTGATTTGTACTCTAAATTTAGTCAGTGTAACATTACTCTTTTTTATCCGTCCCTATGACATTATGACGAGAATTGAACTTATCATTTTAATGTCTAATACCGAGACAATAATTATTATTAGTGATGAATTTTGAATCAATAATTATTATTAGTGATGAATTTTGAATCAATAATCATTATTATTCTCCCAATGTCACTCATGCTAAAACTTAACCAGATTCAAATTATTTTAATATATTTTGAAAAATTTTCTTCATATCACATATCAAGTATTTATAGAAATGCATAAGAAGTTATTCTATTTTAATTCATAAAAAAAAAAAAATTGAAAATACTTTGACCAGCACTTAGCCATCAAAGATAAGATGACTTTTTGAACAAATAGTAGAAATAATGTCGGCAACTTTATCAACTTTATAAGTTACTTATGGATGAATATTTGGTGCAATAATATTTTTTTTTATTTTTTGAGATAAAGGTTTTAATTTTTGTGGGCGATAAAAGTGTGGTTGATTGGTATGATAAATCTCAATTGTTTGAACGAATCGTATCCAAATTTTTATCGAAGTACAAATCCTGATTTAATCGGTATATAGATTAAGATACCCATTTTGCCTTTAGTTCGAATCGAACTCACAAGTCTGGCCCCAACAGTTTTACACTTCTATCAAAATTCTAACGAATATTCTTCTTCATCTCCTCTATCTGTTCTTCTTCATGACACCTGTCTCTTTCTTCGCTCTGTCAATAAAATCCAAACTGCAAATTTAAACACACAGGGAAACCCATGGATTTACGCAACACACACAGACACCCACAAACATACCCACACACACACACACACACTACAACACGATACGCACGCACAAACAGATTTAAAAACACACGCAAACAACACAATCACTTGCACATGCACAGATTTAGACACACACAACAATACAATACCCACACAATTTTTCGATGATTTTCATACGGACGTTGCTTTCTATTGTTCAAGTTCAACTATTGTGTTGTTCAATTTATTATTATTTTATTTGTTATTTGTATTTGATTAACTATTTATCTAACCAATTTTTTTATTATATTATGAATTATTTTTAGTGGTATGTCATGGTTTTTTATTAGATAGAAGAATATTTAATAAATACTTTTAAAATAAATAGTTATAGGATAAAATTAAAAAAATTATTTATTTTCAAAATTTGATTTTATATATTTATCAAACAATTTGATTCAATTCAGTACTTAAATTTCAATAGAAACCAAACAGTTTGAAAATTAAAAAATTCAACATTCAACACTTAAAATTCGATATTTAATTTTTAATATTCAACTTTATCAAAATACCATTTTATTTAATAAAAAAAATGAGGCGTGGAAATCATTTTATTAGCCTTTAGTACTCTATCATTTTTAGTTAATTATTCCTGATTATTAAAATTAAAACTGATAATTGAAAATAAATTTTGGTATATTTTAGTACCACAGTCTTGTCCATTAATTAGGTTAGCTTTTTGAAGCCATGGTTGGTAGGCAGGTACACCACAGCTCTACACATATGGAAATTACATTTAAGCCCTTCTTAGTACTGAATTGGTAGTTACCCGTACTTCCGTGTACCACCGCCACAAAATTAGATTAGATAACGAGAATAATTTATTTAAATTTTAATTTTTTAAATACAATAACTAATTATAATTTTAATTATTTAAAATTTCTAATTATAATAACTCATTTAAATTTTTTTTTTAATCAAAGTAATTCAACAGGTACATTAAAACAAACATGTTTTACATGCGATGCATTAGAACATCTCCAACCATGACTCAAATTTTTACTTAAATTTAAGTTAGTATTTGAGTAAAAAGTTTAATTTGACACAAATGGCTAAAATGGACAAACTCAAATTTAAAAAAGGCGAAATTAAAATTTAAATGAGGACAAATCCAAAATTAAATGAAAGTAAAGATGACCATTAAATCTTTAAAAAATGGTGAAATCTCACCATTAAAGATTTAAGTAAGAAATTGAGTTTCCCTTAATTTAAGTTAAAAAAAAAGAGCCTCTCTTGATTTAGTATAAGTTTGAGTAGGGGTTGAAGCAAATTATTTAAATTTTTTAATTTTAATTTTAATTTGAATTTAAATTTAAATAAGGATTAGAGATGTCATCAATCAATTGATTCAGACCACATGTCAATAACTCCAGTTAATCATTAAAAAATGAATAATATTGTGTTTACCAAAACATTTATTAAAAAGTTCTTTAACTAAATGAGTTGAGGGTTTTATACCTAATCAAAAATATTTTGATCAATATTTAGTGGGTTTAAGAATGATAGGGGTAATTTGTCTGAAAATATAGTATAATATAAATAATTTTGAGAAAAATATTAGTAATTATTAAATAAATTAATTTAAAACTCTCAAATAAATTTATTGAAATGCACCATATTTTATATTATAAATTTTACGGTACACTAAGTATCTCAATCCATCAATTCACACCACAAGTGAGTATCTCCGATTAGTCTAGATGTGGACAAGTCAAACCATATCCTAAAGTGAGAGTTGGAGTCTACCCCCATGGCCCACTTGTGTTATGCCCAAAAATATGATACAATAGGGAAAATTGTGGGTAAGTTAAGTACATTATATATTACTTAATTATGGAAAAGTACCATCTGTATTTTGTTTTGTATATAAATCTTTTTTTTTTGGGAATATTTTGTGAGTAGATATACATCGGCTATTTTCTCAATATTTTATTTACATAAATGTTTTTTTCATTAATCATGAGCAATTTTTTAGGCATTGAATTGTGGAATTTAATTTCCTATTTCAATGAAACAATTGGATAATTTTTTAGTCAATTAATTGTAGAATTCAAATTTTTATTTCAATAGGATAAGTTTTTAGTCAATTACTTGTAGAATTCAATTTTTTAGTCAATTAATTTAATTCCCCTTTTTCTCGCCAGGGGTGGAAAACATGTTCAACTTCAAAAGGGACTATTTTAGACTTTAATCATAGGAGTGAATTTTTTTCCAAATATTTTTAAAAGGAGTATTTTTTCTTATAATTCTAATATTGTGTACCAACTCCCTTGTTTTCCCAATTTTATATATATCAAATGCTAAACTATCGAGTATTTTTTTTTTCATTACATTATACGTAAAATAAAGTTTTATTCTTTTGTTATTTCAGTGAATATTTTTATTTATTAAAAAAACATTTTATTTAACAAGAAGCTCTTAAAAACTTTCTTTCCAATTTTTTTAAGTTTTAAATTATTAAAGTACAAATCAACCAATTAAATTAATGATATAACTTCAAACAGAGACCGGATAATTCATAAATCATAAATCCAACATCACTTAACTCAAAAAAAATTCCAAATTTACTTCACTACCCATTGGGGTTAATATAATAAGATTTGAACATCACACAAAAATGACCATGAGATAAATTTTGATGAATGACTCAATTGAATAATTAATGTCAACTTTGTTTTTTTTTGTTTTTGTTTAATGATCAGAGATATTCAGATCAATTTACACACACTTTGAATACTTTTTTTTTCAATTTAGTCAAATACAGGTTTTTAACGCTGGGACTAAGAGTCTGGTCTCAAAGAATTGTCAAATTTTAACTAATAACGTTTATATTTACGGTTTATTTTTATTATCACTTAAGTTGCCTTGAATTATGTTGATTTTTATATCTACTTGAAATTAGAGAGAGCACATGAAAATAATGATCAGTTACGTTGGGCCAACATATTCATTGATTTGTTGTAGTTACCTATCACCATAACACTCCACCCTCTCCCTTTTTTGGATTTTTGTGGAGTAGCCCTCTTTCCTTTTTTTTTTTTTGGGTAATAAATAAATGCCCTATATTCCCTCCAATCATTATTTCACTTTATGTATGCTTACTATGGGAGATGAAAAATAGCATGGGTAAAAAAATGTGATGGATATATCTTTTATCCTTTTAAGAATGAAATGTTTTTTTTTCTTTTAATTTATACTACTAATAAAAATATCTTAACATGAAATTTTTAAAATTTTTAAATATATTCTTTATTATTTTACAAAGTTTATTTAATCTATGATCCAATAATTAGTATAATTATAATTAATTTAAGTTTTTTACCCTGCATAATTGGGGACTAAATTTATAACTGATGTATGGTTTAATTATCAATTAAGTTTGGATCACTTCAATCAATTGAATCTCTTTATATTCTCCATTCTCAGAGCATTTCCAACAATGACTTAAATTTAGAGTTAAATTTGAGTGAAAAACTTGATTTAATATAAAGTATTTCAATAACACAAACTCAAATCTTTTAAAAAAAAAATTATTGTCCCAAAACTCATTTTTTTGTATTATTCAAATCATAATATTTGATAAAATAAATGAAACTTTCATATCTTTCACAAATGGGTAATTCAAAATATGACACAAATATTAAAATGACACATTACAACTAGGAGAAAATATTTATTGTAACGGTTGTACTACGTTACTATTGTCACATAATGTAACTATTTAATAATAAATCAAACAAGTGGGCAAATTAGACATCACTCTTTAAAATAATTACCACTCTATGTAAAATAGTAACCGCTAATGTAAAAAAAAAAGTAGGGTTTACTTCATGCCAACGTGGTTTAACCGTTACATTGAATATATATATTCTCTTATAGCCAGACTAACATTCATAAATCCATGGCCCATTATACGATCGGCTCATTGATTGGTTGGTTTATCACCTATCATGTATTCAAGTGAAACCCATTATATACTAGTGGGTCCTCACTTATTAACCCTAAATGATTCGTTAAAAAAAATTATTGAAAGAGGTATGAATCCCATTTGGGCTAATCTTGGGTCAGTGGTGGCCATGTTGAGCAGATAATTCCAAGCCTTGTCTCAAAGCTGATAACTCTCATGCCAAACCAATTTCTTGGGGGAGGATTTGCCTCGAGTGGGCCAGTCAATGCAAATCCAAGTTGATGAAGCTCGGCCCAAAAAAAAATATTGATCTAAAGCCCTGGCTTAGCCATAAGCTTAGTTTTGTAGGCCCAATAATTCGGGCTAACTTCGAACCAACCCTGTCAAAGGGAGGATTATATGCTTAAGTAACCCAAATTCATCTTACACATTTTTTGTATATTGAGCAATACTATTGAAATTTAATTTAAACACTTAATTAAGGATGTAATTTAATGCACTTATTTAATTAGTTATGAGTTCTAATGTTAGATAGAACCCGTTTTTAATCCAACAACTCTAATTAATTAGGCCCAAATAGTATTTTTCTTGTATGTCATCTCCTAATGTTTTAAAAAAGAAAATGTTATTTAAATCTAACTTGAAGAAATAATCTGACAATCTAACCATTGAATTGAAAATAATCTCCCTCTAATATTAAAATTTACAATTAATCCAATAATTGTACTGAATTAAATCACCAATGAAATCCCCAGAGCATTACTTGTTTAAAAATGTTCACATATTTCTCAAGTAGTTTTTTAGTCCAAATATAGCATCGTTAATGACATAATTAAAATGACTCTAAATACTCCTCTCCTTTCTCCTTTTCTCTAATAATTATCCTACATATTACCACTCCTCCGATAGACCACGAGTAAATATTAGGTGTAACAGTTATACCATGTCAGTATTACAATATAGTATAACCGTTCAAAGTTTAACTCATTAAATAAGAAAAGTGGATGCCAACAAAAAGTGGGGTCATCTTGTTTATTTGGTAAGGTAATATTAGACGGTTACATCACGTGACAATACTGACGTGATATAAACGTTACACCGAATATTTACTAATATACCACACTCCCTCTCATTCTTCTTCTCTAAACTGCCAGCAGCAGCAGCACCACCACCCTCAGTTTCCTACCTTCACTTCAACCACTGCATCACCGCCACCACTTGTAAAAGGACCACTGCACAGTGCATCACAACACTAAGTAACTACCTCGCTACCCACCAACCACCCCCAATGTGCACAACCACCACAATCACAATTCAATCAAAATGATCAAATTCAAACCAAAAACGCCATATTCAAACCCACACCACTACTAATAACAATTGCCACCACATTTGGATCCAAATCGCAATTGAAATTCGGAAATCAAAATCATTGTTGAAGTCATCAGAATAAAATTCAAATCTAAATCTAAATTCACGTCAAAAGCCAAATATTAAAAATCAAAAGTCCAAATAGGTAGTTAACTAAACGCCAACATCATCCGTGAATGGACCAGCTTTAACAAACTCAGTAGCTGTCACATAGTCCATAGTCAAAGGCCTAACAAACCTTAACCTCACTCCACCGCCACTACAATGCAGCAACCCCATCATGCACCACAGTCACTTCCTCTCTCTCTCCCCCTAGCCTCCCTCCTCCTCCATCACCACCACCACCATCGAAACCCAAACCTAAATCTCTAAAATCAAACCCTAATAACTACCGCCACCACGTCTACTTTTCGATCCCATCAACAGTACTAAGCTATTATCAGTTATCACATTTCCACCCTTAGTTCGCTTGAGAAACATGTATCAAAGCTATATGAGATCGGTCTGAATTATCCCCAAAAGTTTTCATTAATTATTCTATGCTCTCTTTGTAAAGTTTGAAGAAACCATTTGATAAACAGATTGTTTTCTTTGAGAAGGGGTCGACCCACCCACATAGAACCGGATTGCCGATGAAACTTCATACATCTTGCATACCCTAAACTCAGAAATGGTGGGATGGTTGACAACAACTCCTCCTTTCTTGTTAGTGTAAATGCTCCATTGTAACGGGGTCAATTCACTCACTTAAGAGAGAGTTAACAGAGAAAGAAAAGATATTACAAGATGGATTACTTGAGTCATTCGATCACTCTCTTTTGTTCTCTCCCTACACTTTTGGGGGGTATGGAGAGAGAGCTNTCAACCAATTAAATTAATGATATAACTTCAAACAGAGACCGGATAATTCATAAATCATAAATCCAACATCACTTAACTCAAAAAAAATTCCAAATTTACTTCACTACCCATTGGGGTTAATATAATAAGATTTGAACATCACACAAAAATGACCATGAGATAAATTTTGATGAATGACTCAATTGAATAATTAATGTCAACTTTGTTTTTTTTTGTTTTTGTTTAATGATCAGAGATATTCAGATCAATTTACACACACTTTGAATACTTTTTTTTTCAATTTAGTCAAATACAGGTTTTTAACGCTGGGACTAAGAGTCTGGTCTCAAAGAATTGTCAAATTTTAACTAATAACGTTTATATTTACGGTTTATTTTTATTATCACTTAAGTTGCCTTGAATTATGTTGATTTTTATATCTACTTGAAATTAGAGAGAGCACATGAAAATAATGATCAGTTACGTTGGGCCAACATATTCATTGATTTGTTGTAGTTACCTATCACCATAACACTCCACCCTCTCCCTTTTTTGGATTTTTGTGGAGTAGCCCTCTTTCCTTTTTTTTTTTTTGGGTAATAAATAAATGCCCTATATTCCCTCCAATCATTATTTCACTTTATGTATGCTTACTATGGGAGATGAAAAATAGCATGGGTAAAAAAATGTGATGGATATATCTTTTATCCTTTTAAGAATGAAATGTTTTTTTTTCTTTTAATTTATACTACTAATAAAAATATCTTAACATGAAATTTTTAAAATTTTTAAATATATTCTTTATTATTTTACAAAGTTTATTTAATCTATGATCCAATAATTAGTATAATTATAATTAATTTAAGTTTTTTACCCTGCATAATTGGGGACTAAATTTATAACTGATGTATGGTTTAATTATCAATTAAGTTTGGATCACTTCAATCAATTGAATCTCTTTATATTCTCCATTCTCATAGCATTTCCAACAATGACTTAAATTTAGAGTTAAATTTGAGTGAAAAACTTGATTTAATATAAAGTATTTCAATAACCAAACTCAAATCTTTTAAAAAAAAAATTATTGTCCCAAAACTCATTTTTTTGTATTATTCAAATCATAATATTTGATAAAATAAATGAAACTTTCATATCTTTCACAAATGGGTAATTCAAAATATGACACAAATATTAAAATGACANTTTTTTTTTTATACTAAAGTAATACGGATGAGCTTAAATATAAGTTGAAAAAAGTTGTTCATTAATATCTCGATAGATTTGCAATCATTCTAAATATTTGTCAATTAGAGGAGTGTCGACCCTTGCCTTAAACTCCCTCAAATCATCCACCACCATTAATTTCTATTAAATTGTTATTAAGATAATTAAATTTTATGCTATATCCTTTATTCTAAATTAGTCCAAAACTCGTTGTCATATATCTTATTTTAGTTTTATATTTTTTCAATGAAAAATTAGCTACGTATTTTTGTTAATAATATTTGTATTAGTCTGAATAAATTTAAAAAGTTAAAACTTAAGTAGAAGTGTTTTCACTGGATCAATTTCTAATAAAGTTTTTTTTTGGACATTTTTTATTTATTTGCATGAGATGACTTGTTTAGTTGTTTTTGAATTTCTTAATTTTAAATATAATGTTAATAATAAAATAAATTAGAAAAAATTATTAATAAGTATTACTTTTTCTCCCAAATATCCATTAAGTCATATTATTTTTGTTTTATATCAATGATATCTTACTCTTGCTAATTTATTTGAATGAAGTCCGAAATTCCATAAATACTAAATTTTTTCCAATTCTATTATGTAATAGACGACTTTGGACCTTATGTATATATTTTCCCAAATGGGAAAGTGTTTCACAATGAGAACTGTAATACTTTGTGCAACTAGAATCGCGATTTCAGTGAATATTTTTACCTAAACAAAAATTGAACATTCATATGTCTTTACAGTAATTTCAATAAAAACTCCACATTATTTCTTAAAAAAAAATAAGTAAATTAACTCATAAAAAAGAGATGACAATTGATCCACTCTAAAAAAAACTTAAAATTGAGTTGAATAATAGTTGCTGCACAATAATGGTATATTTCTTAGCTTTAACAATTTTTCAAAGAGAAAAAAGTGATAACAAAAGGGAAAAAAAAAATTCAATGCATAATCTCTGCAAAAAAATATAAAAAAGTCACCGTTGTTGAGCAAAGGAAACAAATAGAAATTGAAAAGACCCACCTAAAGTGTATTGCCGGAGTTGTGACATATTAGAAAGAATGAAAGGGTTCGGTAACTAAAAATTATGGGTAAAATTGAAATACAATGACATTAGAACTTGATTAAAATAAAATAATAAAAATAAAAATTTATTGATATAAAACAAAAATGATAGGACTTAATTAATAGTTGAAAAAAAATACTTATGGATAATTTTTTCAACAAATTATTATTAACAACAACATGGGTTATTGGCTTTGCATAATAATGGTCTTTTAATGATAAAAAAAAAACAACAATAATAATGGTCAAGGTGGCCATATATATAATAAGAAAAATGTGATTTGAGTTTAATTTAAAAATCTAATTTAATATAATCATTGAATTAAAAATTAATTTTATTTAATATTAAAATTATAATTATATGAAATTATGCCCCAAAAGAAACGTGTGTACAGCATTGCTCATATAATAATGTATGTATTATAAAAAGAATAACATGGACAAGAAAAGAGGTGAGAGAATAAAAAAAAGTGGCATGGTTGCCAGATGGGGTAAAGCATGGCCCACGAAACGTCCCTTGCATTGTTCTGGTTGGGCAATGACATGACAGAACAAGTCCCTTTCGGTGCAGGTAGCACGATTGAAGATAAGTTTAAGGTATCAAAAAATAAAAAATTTAAAAAATAAGAGTACCATAAAACAATTTAATCAACATTTTTTTATTAAAAAAATTATATTTAAATTCTCTGAAATTTGTCATTTAATCGTTTAAACTTCTTAATATTTAAAATATTATATACAAATCTCTTAAAGTTGTCAACGTTCGTTACTAAATTATTCTAATAGATAGTATAAATTATATATTAATTATAATTTTTTAAGAAAAATTAAATTTATATTTTTTATTTTATTTCAATAAATAATACAATAGAATATGAATTTTGGTTATAAAATTTCTTTGATTATAGTATTTGTTGTCTAAATATAGGTGTTTAACTATTATACGTTTACAAACTTCAAGATGTCTGAATGTAATTTACTAACGGACATTAACGACAAGAGTTTACGTGTTACATGCATACAAATTTCAGGAGATCTGTGTATAATATTTCAACTATCAGAGGATCTGAGTGATTACATGATAAACTTCAAAGATCTAGATGTAATTCTCTATTTTTTATTTTAAATTTTTTTAGTCGAAAAATGACGATATGGTGCGAATACGGTGCTTTTCGCTTACCAAACCCTCAATGGAGACATGAAACATTAACCCACAATTAGGTTTGTTGATTGCATTTGGTGTGGCGTATCTAATTTTAATGATCGTGTGTATAGATTGTTGTATTACTATTTTTATGTTCAGCTGTTTTTATGTTTCGCTTTGTTTTTGTATTGATTATTTCTACTTTTTTTTTTACCACCGTACTAAAAGTAACAATTCGATCAAATCAAATTACATTTTAAATAAATTAAATTACAACTCAATAAAATTAATCTAAAAAAAAAAAGAAAGTACCTTTGGGATATAGCTGTAGTACTTCCAAAAAAAAAATTGGTACAATATCAAAAGTAATTAAAAATAGTAAATCTTCGTTTGATATATTTGTAGTCATTGATATAAAAAATAACAAAATAGAATAGAATAAAAAATAAAAATTTATACGCATCACATTTCCTTTTATAAAAATATTATACTAAACAATTACCTTACGGTACCATTATTTGCATCGATACCTAATTTTTGTAAATGGTCCTTTTTCTTTGGCCTTGTTTAGCATATAACGGTTTAGGGTGGTGCCATTTTCCTTTTGACCATTTCTTTTCAAAANCTCACATATTTCTCAAGTGGTTTTTTAGTCCAAATATAGCATCGTTAATGACATAATTAAAATGACTCTAAATACTCCTCTCCTTTCTCCTTTTCTCTAACAATTATCCTACATATTACCACTCCTCCGATAGACCACGAGTAAATATTAGGTGTAACAGTTATACCATGTCAGTATTACAATGTAGTATAACCGTTCAAAGTTTAACTCGTTAAATAAGAAAAGTGGATGCCAACAAAAAGTGGGGTCATCTTGTTTATTTGGTAAGGTAATATTGGACGGTTACATCACGTGACAATACTGACGTAATATAAACGTTACACCGAATATTTACTAATATACCACACTCACTCTCATTCTTCTTCTCTAAACTGCCAGCAGCAGCAGCACCACCACCCTCAGTTTCCTACCTTCACTTCAACCACTGCATCACCGCCACCACTTGTAAAAGGACCACTGCACAGTGCATCACAACACTAAGTAACTACCTCGCTACCCACCAACCACCCCCAATGTGCACAACCACCACAATCACAATTCAATCAAAATGATCAAATTCAAACCAAAAACGCCATATTCAAACCCACACCACTACTAATAACAATTGCCACCACATTTGGATCCAAATCGCAATTGAAATTCGGAAATCAAAATCATTGTTGAAGTCATCAGAATAAAATTCAAATCTAAATCTAAATTCACGTCAAAAGCCAAATATTAAAAATCAAAAGTCCAAATAGGTAGTTAACTAAACGCCAACATCATCCGTGAATGGACCAGCTTTAACAAACTCAGTAGCTGTCACATAGTCCATAGTCAAAGGCCTAACAAACCTTAACCTCACTCCACCGCCACTACAATGCAGCAACCCCATCACGCACCACAGTCACTTCCTCTCTCTCTCCCCCTAGCCTCCCTCCTCCTCCATCACCACCACCACCATCGAAACCCAAACCTAAATCTCTAAAATCAAACCCTAATAACTACCGCCACCACGTCTACTTTTCGATCCCATCAACAGTACTAAGCTATTATCAGTTATCACATTTCCACCCTTAGTTCGCTTGAGAAACATGTATCAAAGCTATATGAGATCGGTCTGAATTATCCCCAAAAGTTTTCATTAATTATTCTATGCTCTCTTTGTAAAGTTTGAAGAAACCATTTGATAAACAGATTGTTTTCTTTGAGAAGGGATCGACCCACCTACATAGAACCGGATTGCCGATGAAACTTCATACATCTTGCATACCCTAAACTCAGAAATGGTGGGATGGTTGACAACAACTCCTCGTTTCTTGTTAGTGTAAATGCTCCATTGTAACGGGGTCAATTCACTCACTTAAGAGAGAGTTAACAGAGAAAGAAAAGATATTACAAGATGGATTACTTGAGTCATTCGATCACTCTCTTTTGTTCTCTCCCTACACTTTTGGGGGGTATGGAGAGAGAGCTATAAGTCCGATCTCTAATTCCCGCTAGGATATAGGAGTTAATCAATCATTGAGTTGAAAATATCAATACAAAACTTATTACTAATTAGAGTGAGTAACCCATTTAGATGGGTCACTTAATCGCTTTCGGTATGTTAACTTATCTTTGAGAAGTTTGAAGAAACCATTTGGTAAGTTGCAGAAGCTACTATTAGCTAATTGTGCTTGTAGATCTACGAGGAGGAAGAAGAGGAGGACAGAGCTGCCAACCTTCTTTGCACCAAGCAGTGAACAAGACCCCCTGGTAGAACCAATCCAAATATCTCTCAAATTTGACTGACTTATAACATACATTTAAAAATCTGATTAGACCTGATTTATCTTGTAATTTGAACGATTCTTAATGAACCAAAACCGAGCCAAGTTCAATCAACCTAAGATCATTTAGCAGCGTTGATTGCTACATGCTTTAAAGTTCATCAAACATGTTAAGTGAATCATGCGATATACAGCATAATGAAGTCACAAAGTTTTACAATTTCTGTTAGCCTAAGTGCCTCATTTTCTTCAAGCAAACAAAGGGGTTTGATTAGAAAAGCTACTGGTGGTGGTAGATCTATGAGGAGGAGGAGGAGCAATAGGAGGCCTATTGCCTGGAAAGCAGCCATTCCCAACCCTCTTGCCACCAAGTGAAGAACAAGACCCTCTTGAAGGCTTCTTGCAGATGAGCCTTGAAGAAGTGCTACTTTTGGAAAGGTGGTTTGATCTATGGCTTTCTGTAGATGATAATAATCCACCGTAGCTCTTGCATGACTTTAGCTTCTTCTTGTAAGGGTTCTCTGGCTTTGCTAGGTCTTCCAAGCACCTCACATTTGATAAACATGCGAATGATTGTGACTTCCCATGGTAATGCTTTGACAGCCCTCTCCTATAATAAAGCCGAAAATACAAGATATAATCTCCATATAAATCAAGGAATTGCATGTCATAGATACATGGTTCAGGTTACAATATACTCATGGGATTTATATCGTAAAGAAGAACTGAGAATTTTTGGGGTGTACATTGATTTATATTGTTTCTATGGATCATCATTCTATGTTCTAAATAGCAACATCTTGGATCATCATTCTATGTTCTAAATATATAGCAAGTAATTAAGACTAGGGGCTTACTTGAAGGGAAGTTGTTGGAGGAGAGAAGACATGTCCCCCAGAGCTCCAGAACCTGAAAGTTGGCCAGATGATGAAGCAGAACCAGAGGATGGTGATGTGGGTGAAGAAGAAGAAGACGACAACTCAGAAGCAGAAGAGGCTACTTCTTCCATGGACTCAGAGTCAGACCCAAGACTCGAAACTTCAGAAGATGATGAGATTGAATATTCCAGTAGACCTTGATCATCCATAGTCCCATGGTTGCTTTGTTGGTTGAAAGAAGAAGAACCCATTATTCTCTCTCTGACTTTCCAAATACTCTCCAACTCTCAGTTTCAATCCCACCCACCAGTACTTTACCATGCAGTTATATATATATATATATAGGTTCTTGATTTCTCTGACCTCAATGGACTCGGGCAAAATTTGGGTTCATTTGTTTTTCTGGATATATACCTTGGTTGGAAGTTTGAAAGATTGTCTGGAAGACATGGAAGCAAAAAGATAGGGGAGAGGAGATAAGGTAGAGTGGTGTATACCTGCACAAAATAATGACAGTCATACATCTATGATCTATCTATCCATCTAACGGACATGGACATGTGAGATTCGCTGTTATCCAGTTGCCATATTTGTCCCCCCTTATTACCCCATTCCCACCTCTGTCCCTATCAACCTATGAATGTGGGTCCACGGATTTGAATCAAAGTCAAATTCAGTTTAAAAACTCTCAGTCTTTCATGAATTTTATCTTTGAGTTGGAATTTATTACAAAATTAAGATCAAATTCGATTTGAATAAGTGAATTAATGGACTCACAATCATAAATAAATTGAAAATAGATCAGATGAGAGAGAAAATTAATTAAAATACAAGTAAATTAATTTAAATATTAAATTAAAAATAAATTTTTTTTTATCTCAGGATTTACTCTTATAAGCTATATGTCTATTGATTGTAGAGTGAGACGTGGCAGATTATAATGGCATGGGATGAGTACTGAGTCAGCATCCTCCACTCAAATTCAAGCATCTCCACATACCTTACCCAATACTTATCCATCCACATAAGAGAGAGTGAGAGAGAGAGAGAGAGAGAGAGTGAGTCTTTACCCGACATGAAACAGACCTGTGAGTACCATTCTACTAAGATATGTTGTGCCGTCCAAGACTTATCTGTCGTTGAATTTTAGGACAAAAAAAAAAAAATTAATAAATCCTAAGTTTGTTCACTCCCAACAAACAGCTGTACGTAATTAAAATCACGCAACTCAGGAAGGTACGAGCTGCAAAGATCTATACCATATCGGTAAAATTTTTAAAAATAAATAAAGTAATCAAATCGGGTTAATCAAACCGGTCTAACTTTGGGTTTGAATTCGCTCGTTTCTTTTTTTTTTATACTAAAGTAATACGGATGAGCTTAAATATAAGTTGAAAAAAGTTGTTCATTAATATCTCGATAGATTTGCAATCATTCTAAATATTTGTCAATTAGAGGAGTGTCGACCCTTGCCTTAAACTCCCTCAAATCATCCACCACCATTAATTTCTATTAAATTGTTATTAAGATAATTAAATTTTATGCTATATCCTTTATTCTAAATTAGTCCAAAACTCGTTGTCATATATCTTATTTTAGTTTTATATTTTTTCAATGAAAAATTAGCTACGTATTTTTGTTAATAATATTTGTATTAGTCTGAATAAATTTAAAAAGTTAAAACTTAAGTAGAAGTGTTTTCACTGGATCAATTTCTAATAAAGTTTTTTTTTGGACATTTTTTATTTATTTGCATGAGATGACTTGTTTAGTTGTTTTTGAATTTCTTAATTTTAAATATAATGTTAATAATAAAATAAATTAGAAAAAATTATTAATAAGTATTACTTTTTCTCCCAAATATCCATTAAGTCATATTATTTTTGTTTTATATCAATGATATCTTACTCTTGCTAATTTATTTGAATGAAGTCCGAAATTCCATAAATACTAAATTTTTTCCAATTCTATTATGTAATAGACGACTTTGGACCTTATGTATATATTTTCCCAAATGGGAAAGTGTTTCACAATGAGAACTGTAATACTTTGTGCAACTAGAATCGCGATTTCAGTGAATATTTTTACCTAAACAAAAATTGAACATTCATATGTCTTTACAGTAATTTCAATAAAAACTCCACATTATTTCTAAAAAAAAAATAAGTAAATTAACTCATAAAAAAGAGATGACAATTGATCCACTCTAAAAAAAACTTAAAATTGAGTTGAATGATAGTTGCTGCACAATAATGATATATTTCTTAGCTTTAACAATTTTTCAAAGAGAAAAAAGTGATAACAAAAGGGAAAAAAAAAAAAATTCAATGCATAATCTCTGCAAAAAAATATAAAAAAGTCACCGTTGTTGAGCAAAGGAAACAAATAGAAATTGAAAAGACCCACCTAAAGTGTATTGCCGGAGTTGTGACATATTAGAAAGAATGAAAGGGTTCGATAACTAAAAATTATGGGTAAAATTGAAATACAATGACATTAGAACTTGATTAAAATAAAATAATAAAAATAAAATTTTATTGATATAAAACAAAAATGATAGGACTTAATTAATAGTTGAAAAAAAATACTTATGGATAATTTTTTCAACAAATTATTATTAACAACAACATGGGTTATTGGCTTTGCATAATAATGGTCTTTTAATGATAAAAAAAAAAACAACAATAATAATGGTCAAGATGGCCATATATATAATAAGAAAAATGTGATTTGAGTTTAATTTAAAAATATAATTTAATATAATTATTGAATTAAAAATTAATTTTATTTAATATTAAAATTCATAATTATATGAAATTATGCCCCAAAAAAAAAGTGTGTACAGCATTGCTCATATAATAATGTATGTATTATAAAAAGAATAACATGGACAAGAAAAGAGGTGAGAGAATAAAAAAAAGTGGCATGGTTGCCAGATGGGGTAAAGCATGGCCCACGAAACGTCCCTTGCATTGTTCTGGTTGGGCAATGACATGACAGAACAAGTCCCTTTCGGTGCAGGTGCACAATTGAAGGATAAGTTTAAGGTATCAAAAAAAATATATATAAAAAAATAAGAATACCATATAACAATTTAATCAACATTTTTTTATTAAAAAAATTACATTTAAATTCTCTGAAATTTGCCATTTAATCGTTCAAACTTCTTAATATTTAAAATATTATATACAAATCCCTTAAAGTTGTCAATGTTTGTTAGTAAATTATTCTAATAGATAGTATAAATTATATATTAATTACAATTTTTTTAAAAAAATTAATTTTTTATTTTTTATTTTATTTCAATAAATAATATAATAGAACATGAATTTTAGTTATAAAATTTAAAATATTTGATATATTTGATATTATATATTTAATTATAATATTTTTTTATCTAAATATAACATTTTAAACTTGAAATGTCTAACTATTATACGTTTACAAACTTCAAAAGGTCTGAATGTAATTTACTAACGGACATTAACGACAAGAGTTTACTTGTTATATGCATACAAATTTAAGGAGATCTGTGTATAATATTTCAAATATCAGAGGATTTGAGTGATTACATGATAAACTTCAAAGATCTAGATGTAATTCTCTATTTTTTATTTTAAATTTTTTTAGTCGAAAAATGATGATATGGTGTGAATACGGTGCTTTTCGCTAACCAAACCNAGCACGATTGAAGATAAGTTTAAGGTATCAAAAAATAAAAAATTTAAAAAATAAGAGTACCATAAAACAATTTAATCAACATTTTTTTATTAAAAAAATTATATTTAAATTCTCTGAAATTTGTCATTTAATCGTTTAAACTTCTTAATATTTAAAATATTATATACAAATCTCTTAAAGTTGTCAACGTTCGTTACTAAATTATTCTAATAGATAGTATAAATTATATATTAATTATAATTTTTTAAGAAAAATTAAATTTATATTTTTTATTTTATTTCAATAAATAATACAATAGAATATGAATTTTGGTTATAAAATTTCTTTGATTATAGTATTTGTTGTCTAAATATAGGTGTTTAACTATTATACGTTTACAAACTTCAAGATGTCTGAATGTAATTTACTAACGGACATTAACGACAAGAGTTTACGTGTTACATGCATACAAATTTCAGGAGATCTGTGTATAATATTTCAACTATCAGAGGATCTGAGTGATTACATGATAAACTTCAAAGATCTAGATGTAATTCTCTATTTTTTATTTTAAATTTTTTTAGTCGAAAAATGACGATATGGTGCGAATACGGTGCTTTTCGCTTACCAAACCCTCAATGGAGACATGAAACATTAACCCACAATTAGGTTTGTTGATTGCATTTGGTGTGGCGTATCTAATTTTAATGATCGTGTGTATAGATTGTTGTATTACTATTTTTATGTTCAGCTGTTTTTATGTTTCGCTTTGTTTTTGTATTGATTATTTCTACTTTTTTTTTTACCACCGTACTAAAAGTAACAATTCGATCAAATCAAATTACATTTTAAATAAATTAAATTACNACCACCGTACTAAAAGTAACAATTCGATCAAATCAAATTACATTTTAAATAAATTAAATTACAACTCAATAAAATTAATCTAAAAAAAAAAAGAAAGTACCTTTGGGATATAGCTGTAGTACTTCCAAAAAAAAAATTGGTACAATATCAAAAGTAATTAAAAATAGTAAATCTTCGTTTGATATATTTGTAGTCATTGATATAAAAAATAACAAAATAGAATAGAATAAAAAATAAAAATTTATACGCATCACATTTCCTTTTATAAAAATATTATACTAAACAATTACCTTACGGTACCATTATTTGCATCGATACCTAATTTTTGTAAATGGTCCTTTTTCTTTGGCCTTGTTTAGCATATAACGGTTTAGGGTGGTGCCATTTTCCTTTTGACCATTTCTTTTCAAAAATTAAAGGATGTATCCACATTTTTTTTTCTCGAAGACCACGTAGCCAAATTGACCAACAAAAGTGACTACATTTAAAGAGACATTTTCATTATTCAAATTTATAATTGTTTCACTCTATTCTCGATCTTTCAATTGTTACATTAATCTGCCCGTCTCCAAAGAATGCTCCATTGAGTGTAGTCATGTAACACACACGACTATTTTCATTGTGTCAATTAACGGAGTCGTTTTTATTGGACTAAAGTACCATTAATTGAAAATTAAGAGGATTCAAGTGACAAAATTAAATGATAACCAAAGAGAGCTCAAATTGCATATTGAAGGATTATTCCAGTATTTACTTATAGTGCGAAGGCACCGTATACACAAGATCCATTAGTCTCACAGGTACATAAGGAAAGTCATTTGAACAAGCATTGTACATTGTTCCTATGATACACTGTTTTGCATACAAACAGCAAAGGATGGTACACAACTAGAACAAAACCCGCACACCAAGCAGCTCCATAAACTGAGAGATGAACTCGGGATGACCGGGCCAAGCTGCTCCAGTCACCAGATTCCCATCGGTGAAGCATCTATGTATTGNCGTATACACAAGATCCATTAGTCTCACAGGTACATAAGGAAAGTCATTTGAACAAGCATTGTACATTGTTCCTATGAGACACTGTATTGCATACAAACAGCAAAGGATGGTACACAACTAGAACAAAACCCGAACACCAAGCAGCTCCATAAACTGAGAGATGAACTCGGGATGACCGGGCCAAGCTGCTCCAGTCACCAGATTCCCATCGGTGAAGCATCTATGTATTGGGTCGGGTTCCAACCATGTTGCTCCGGATAAAACCACATGGAGTTTAACAGCAGGGTACGCAGTGCATTTCCTTCCCTACAATTACATCGACCACCAAAAATTATTAAATGGAACAGAAAACAGGCAGGGAATTTATTTTTCATAGTCACCAGCNGGGTTCCAACCATGTTGCTCCAGATAAAACCACATGGAGTTTAACAGCAGGGTACGCAGTGCATTTCCTTCCCTACAATTACATCGACCACCAAAATTATTAAATGGAACAGAAAACAGGCAGGGAATTTATTTTTCATAGTCACCAGCAAAAACAACACATTTATAAAGCATGAAAGATGTGGCAGTATTGATGTAACATTTTAATGTTCCCCGTGGCATAGATTTTGGAAACGTTAATTGCCTCATCGGACTTTGTCTTAAAATATCATCCATACGATACTCAAATAATCAAATCAACGTGAAACCAAAAGCATGTCCTCACAAGCATATATATGACAAGGAACTGGTAAAGGTGGAAAATCCACCACAAGGTTATTGCTGAACTGGATTTTCAAACATTGTAATTAATTGATAACCCCACATGATTCTAGAACTTTCTCCATGCTTATCATTCCAAGAAATTAAGAGAGGAGGAGGAGGAGCATAAATTATTCGAAGGGGACCCAGTTGGCTACATAGTTTCTTATCTTTCTATGACAAGGCAAACAAAGAACAGGAAATGGGAGGAGTCCAAACTCTTTAGTGGCCTCAGCCTAAGCGTGTGGTGTTACCACTAACATTGCCTTAACAGCTGAACCAGGAGACAACTTCTATTTAAGTTTCAAAATTGATATTCCATATGTCACTGAGTAAGCACCAAGGATCACTAACAACCATGACATTGTTCTGAATCTGAACAATGTATCATTCTCATGTAAGGGAATAGGGATAACACAAAAAAAATGTAAGGCCGCCTCAAAATAACCCTGACTAGTTCTCGTGATTTTTCAAAAAGTGTCATTACTACATGCTCAGATCAGTCACACAACATAAAATATTTGAAAATATTGACTTCATAAGTCACCAAAAGAAATAATGAGAATACTTGGGTAACTAAGAAGCAAAGAACTAAACCAGGATGCACCAGAAAAATAGGCTGAAATAAGAAATTTGCAAGTTACAATATATTGCTAAAAAACTACCTTGAGAACACCAGCTGCAGCCAAAATCTGCTGCCCATGGCAAATGGATGCTACTGGCTTTTTAGACTCCATGAAATCCCTCACCAATTTGATAACATTCCCATCCAGTGCTAGGTATTCTGGAGCTCGGCCTCCAGGGATCACGAGAGCGTCATAGCTTGAAGCATCCAAACCTTCAAAGCTAGCTGTGAGGGTGAAATCATGGCCAGGCTTCTCACTGTATGTTTGATCACCTTCAAAATCATGGACAGCTGTTGGGCATTTGTCACCTGCCCTCTTCTTGGGGCAAACAGCATCAACATGGCAGTCAAGAGCTTGAAGGGACTGGAAAGGAACCATTACCTCATAGTCTTCCATGTAATCCTGAACGATACAAGAACAAAAGCAATGATACTCAGAGTTCCAAGTAAACTTGCCAAACAGAACTATCATTCAATATGATTTTGAATCCATGAAAAAACTCCAAAACCTTGATTGAGAAGTGAACTACACTCATCTTACATTTTCAATATCAAAGTTTCAATAAACATGTTCAGTTTGGACTGACCAATTTTTGACCCATTAACACAGCTACTACCTAAAAAGAAACAAATCACTATGTCCCAAACTATAGACTAGGGTAGCCCAGTCTATACTTAGCATAATACAACGAAATTCCCAGTTTACACAAAAAACGTTGCTCACATTTGACATGGATTAGAGAAAATGGGAAGTGCCCTATAGACAATGTTTGCCAGACAAACATCAACTCTGTCAAATAAAACTAGAATCGACTTCATCAATCTAGCTGTAAGAAACTGAATCTTTTGAAAGGACATAAATCAAAGCCCAATTTTCAAATATTGACTATTAGGTGTCCCATCTCCCATGCGAATTTTGTGACACCATTGCTCCAAAAGCACAATGTGGTGTCGGATTATGGAAAGGAACTACCCATGTGAAAAATTTTACCACACATCAAAGAATCATAATCAAACTGCTAGGGAGCACCTTCATGACACAAATTATTAGTAAACGAATTAATTTAAGACGACCAGTGAATAGGAAATTTTTGAAGGGCCAAAATCATTTAGTTCTTAATCTTTCTTGTATGGTTTCCACAACCTTACAAATAACAAACAAAAAAATATAAATCAGAAACTTAATTTGGAATATAGTTTATGCATTTAAAGATTTTAGATGCATGGAGGTCAATTTAGAGGTGAAAATAAGGCCATAAAACGCTTCAAGTTTTTAACATTGCTAAGGTAGACTGATTAAAAAATTGAACACTGAGATTTCTACACACTTAAATCTACGGTATTGGATATATGTCCACGAGGAATTATTTATTTGCTAGGTTACAAAAACAAACAATCTAAGATACATCTTTATCTCAAGAGGAGTGATCTCACTCCGCTTTATCTCATGATTCCCCATGGCAGTTCCTTCACTAGTTTTCATATTTACAGTCTGCTTCCCAAAAAGATCTCCTCCATTGAACCTATGTACTTTTAACTTTCAAGAAGGCCAAAGGAAGCAACCAAGCTTTGGATAATTGATTTGGGGCCCAACTAAACATCCACCTATTTATAAAGAGCACACTTAGCTAATCTCATGCCCAAGCAGTTTTTTAAAGTTCAAACCCTTCCAGCTTGCAGTAGCAAATTGAGGAAAGTAACTGCATATCACCACCACTATACAAAACAACCTATTTCATATTTTATACCAACAAATTCATCATGAATAAGTATGACACATAGAAAGGCAATTTATTTGTGTGACAAACAATCCGTCTATGCAAGCGAAACAGACATTTTGAAGTTCAAAATTTCAAAACTCCAAACGTGTTTCTACATGATGAACCTTCCCAGATGATTCTCTTTTTTTTTTCCACAAAACCATCAACAGTGGTTACATGTTGCGAAGGATGGAACACCATAATCAGTGCTTGAGAATGAAATTCCGATTGAAAAACATATATCACATTTATTAATGCCACATATGGGTATGAAGTTAAAACTGGTTAAAGTTTGGTCACATGTTGCAAAGGATGGAACACTATAATCAGTGCTGGAGAATGAAATTCCGATTGAAAAACATATATCACATTTGTTAATGCCACATATGGGTCTGAAGTTAAAACTGGTTAAAGTTAGAAAGCTCAATTTGGTTATACTAGTGCCCCAATGTGATAGAGGTGATAAATACCAAGGATTTTTAAAAAAATATGAATCTTGTCACAATAATGTAGCAGACAGACTGTCACAGCAATGCTCATTGTCACACACTCACGCAAACAGTACATAGAAATATTTTTGCTAATGGCATGCAAATGAATAGTTGCACACAAAAGGAAAAATGAAGCATGAGTGGATGCCACAACGATATTCAGAAGTTCAGAACATCGTAGAGTGGATATGGCTGTCCAAGAAAAACATTTCTAGCAATCATAGTTTTGCACATTTTTTGCCACGGGATATCTTGATGGCATAACAAAGAGCAAGTATTCAAGAATAATTAAAGTAATTTTTTAGTAAAGTGTCATTTTCAGGTATTTTGGTGTGTTTTTTGTTTATTCCTCAGTCTGCTAAACCTATTAAGCCAAATCTCGTGAGCTGTTATGGCCGACTTTAATGAGCCTATCACCATCTACCGATTCTGATGCACTTGCATCCATTTTGCCTTCACTGGGACATTCTATAGCACTTCGTGTTCCAATTGAGAAATGCTGTACTACTAATTTATGTAATCAGATTTCTCTGTGAAATGTAGAGGAAAAAAACTCAGAAGACAATAAATTCAAATTTGAACAGGTTAACCAGTATGGATAGCCCAGCGGTNGTGAAATGTAGAGGAAAAAAAATCAGAAGACAATAAATTCAAATTTGAACAGGTTAACCAGTATGGATAGCCCAGCGGTATTGACTTCACTTTTTGATGGGCCATGAACTTGGATGCCTTGAGTTCATTGGGTTTGACATATACTTATGGTTTATGGTACTTGGTTACTAAGTGATTGCAAGTATATGAGGATTACTTTGTAGAGATGAGTCCAATGTGGTCTTGCCTCAAAATCCCATGTCGAGAAAAATTTACACTACAGGTCACCAAGTCCACTTTTCCTTGCTTGAACAGTCACTTACCCAAGAGGATTAGAAGTTTAGAACTTACCCCGCAGAGGAATAGAATCCGTTTATCAGAACCAGTTATGTTGCCTCCTAGTGCCTTGATAAAAAGCCGGATGAATTCAGGATGCCCATCATATGTTGCTCCAGTTATGAGATTGCCATCAACAGTGCAAGATGCCATGGTCTCTGGTTCTACCCAATGAGTTCCTGCATCAATGAGTACTGGTTTCACAGCAGGAAAGGCAGTGCACTTCCGACCTTTTACCGATCCTGCAGCAGCCAAGATCAGTTGCCCATGGCAAATAGAGGCAATTGGCTTGCCAGAGCTGGAAAATTCCTTCACCAAGTCAGTGACAGATTCATTCATGGCAAGATATTCTGGAGCACGTCCTCCTGGTATTACCAGTCCATCATATTTGCTAACTTCAATCTCATCAAACGTCGCATTGAGAGTGAAGTTGTGACCTCGCGACTCAGAGTAGGTCTGTGATCATTGATAAAGGGATAATGAATTACGCTGTGGACTAAGAAGAAAGAAAGAAGTTCTCACAGAGACAGATGCAAGGTCACTGAACGAAACCCATAAAGATGCTTAAAACTGGCTAATAGCCAGTAATAGCCCTCCATCTGACAAGCCTCCTAGCAATATTCATCACAACCATTGTTATAGTTAGATTTTAGATACCTGACCTAAAATCTGCGACTAAGCAAAAAAAATTAGAACGGATAGTTAACTTTCCTATCAAAACACGCATGTGACATAATGACATGTTAAGCCATCTACACTGCCCTTAACTTAAGTTTAAACCTTCCTGTTTGAACAGTGAAATTTTTTTCTCATACTGCTCCCATGATNCGGATAGTTAACTTTCCTATCAAAACACGCATGTGACATAATGACATGTTAAGCCATCTACACTGCCCTTAACTTTGAAGTTTAAACCTTCCTGTTTGAACAGTGAAATTTTTTTCTCATACTGCTCCCATGATTATAATAAGGATTTAAGTGATCTAAAAAGACATAAAGATGGAGAGAAAACATAATTCTCAGAAAGATTAGAGGAAAAAAAAAAAGAGACTAGCAGAAGGTAACCTGTTTATGTTTTATTCCATATGAGAAAGCCATACCCCTTTGACAACACTCAGATTTTGGTGGACTAGAATATTCAGAAGAAGCTAATTGCACTTATCCAACTACAAATGTGTGGAAGCACCAATAGAATTGGAATTTCACCCTATTTTCAATTACTGTCCGCACAAGCTTGAAGTGATAAAGTTTAGGCATTGCTTAGTAATGGATTCCTAAAAGAAAGTTAAATCAGGTTTGACGACTACTTTTCCAGACAATATGCGTGTCCTGGTCTATAAATAATATACATTTATACCTGCGTATGTTTAGAACTATTAATGGGCCGATGATTTCAGAAATAGAGCAAACAAAACAAACCAAAAAGGCAAAAACTTCTTCATTTGGAAAGATTACTTGTTTGCTTGTTAGCTTCAAAGCAACCAAACACTAATTTTTCTTTGTAGCTTTAAATATAATAACTATACCACCTCGTGCCCTGAACTTAAAACCCAATCATGAAAAGAGAGCAATTCTAATGCAAAAGAAGATTCAAATAGGATATCGTATGACTCATTGCAATCTATTTGCAGAAATTTTCCCGTGATCATACTCGTTTGAATAAAAATATGGCTAACAGCTATTCTTCAGCAGTTTTACCAATTTTCCTTCATTTTTTATGGCTGAAATCTATCTGACAAATAATTGTAAAGTGCAGTGCTATTAGGACTTAATTTGGGGCCTAATTTGAGCATGTAATGCGTTGTGACCCAACATCAAATAAAGTCTACCATCAATCCAAAGGGCACAATGCATCTCTCTATTAGGTCTCAACATAGGTACAAAAAGCAACAATATGGAAATCCAAAAGGTCTTTTAACCCGAAGGACGGCTCAGATTTATTTAATTCTCATCTACTTTAATTATTGTCTAATATTACAGCTAGGAAGTTAAATTCTCAACTTATAAAAACACAACAAAGGTTAAGACTGATCCAATTTTCATCTACTTTAGTCTAATGGTACAAAATTCATCCCAATTTTTTTTTCCCGTACAAAAAAATCATCTTCTCTATACGGCTTCCAATATCAGACAACTTAACAAACACACTCCCCAACACTAAAAAACCCCACTAATCCACGTTTACCTCTCCCTCCTCTCCTATTTTCTCTCCTTTTACTTTAATTTTAAATTGCGTAATTAAATAAAAAAATTATTATTTAAAATATAAAATTTTTTTAATCAATACTTTCTTTTTGGTATCATAGAATCTCTTTAGGCACGAGGTATTATTTCTAGTACCCAGTGGCAGAGCTACTATGAGACTAGGGTGGGCAAGTGCCCCATTACGATCTGGATTAGCCCATATAAGTGTTATTGCATATACAAGACACTAATGATATTTTCAATTAGTGCCCCCATTAAATTTCACCTTTCTTTTTCTGGCCCAAGCATGTAGAATTGTTTGGTGATTGCCATAAAAGTCTAACTTCATCGATTTCTTATTCACCCATTTCTTGACCAAGTTAAAAAATACATTGAGCTATGGCTTAATTTCAATGATCATTAAAAGCATTGATACCCGGTATGGAGATCATTTTTGGCTACGTATGTTGTCAAAAATAGGATTTTGAATAAATTTAATGACAATTTATTTGTGGACTAAAAATATTGCATCTTTTTTTTTTTTTTTGGTTACATACTTATTTAGGTGTCCAAAACTTTAATAGCTTACATTAATTGGTGAAGTTTCTTTGTATGTTTTGGCCCACCCTGAATCAAAATTCTGGCTCCGCATCTGCTAGTACCTCAATATCAATATGAATAATTGTACTTAGATTTGTACTCATCATAGAATATGATAATAAATCTACGCAGTTAAACTTGTGAAAAAGTCTCTGATCAAAAAAAAAAAACTACTGAAAAATTCAGAATTCAAATTTCAACAAAATGCATTTAAGTCATTAAAAATGTGAAAGTGCTTCGCATATGATATTTTAGATTATCAGAGATTTGCTTTGAAGTATATAATTCACCTCCATATCGAAAAGTACAAATACATAAGCTTAAGCAGTATATCTAGGGATAGAAAAAAAGGACCTGATGATCAGAATTTTGATGAATAGCTGTTCGACAAATTTCTCCGGCTTTCTTTCCGGGGCAAACAGCGTCGACGGAGACTCCGTATGCTTGTAATGCTTGAAACGGTACCATGACCTGCAATAAAATCACGCCATAAACACTCCTGAACGCAAGCACTATGACCACTCTCTCTCTCTCATATAGAGTATAGAAGGAGGGCTAGGAGATGAAAGTTACCTCATAGTCTTCGACGTAATCGCCACATAGTAGAAGGACGTTCTTCTTCGCCATTGGATAGGGTATTCACCAGTCTCAGAGGGAGCTTCTGACTTTGTGAAGGTGATTTTGAGAGTGATCCACCGGACACTATAGACTAGAAAAGTAGAAATGGACATTGGGGATTGGAGACATGCTCGATGTATAATACGTGGAGGCTGTTCTGGAGATCTGCGTGAATGTAAGATGACATGAAAGCCCCTGTTTTCAGCTTAAATTACAGAGAGAGAATTTTTGTCGAACAATCTTTATCCTTTTGTAGTTTAACTAATTTGCACATCCCCAAAATTTTTAAAATAGCACATAACTCCCTTAAACTTCCTTCGGTGAGAAGGATTAAAAATAGGAGAGATATACTTTTTAATTTTTAAAATGAAAAATAGATGTGATACATTTTTCTTTTTTTGTGTTTGGTTAGATGGATGAAAAATAAAAATAACTATTTTTTTAAAAAAAAAATTTTGTGCTGACTATAATTAGGGGTGACAATCAAATCGTGTCGTGTCAGATTCATGTTGAATCACAAAATTATGAGTCTTTTATATTTTTTGTTCGAGTGTCAAGTTATTTTCAAGTTCATATCATAAAATTTATGTCAAGTTCGATTCGTGTCATTGTGTTAAGTTAAAAATTTTTACCCCTAGTTAAGATGAAATTTTTTTTTATTTTTAAATTTATTATATATATATATATATACACATATTTTATCATTGTATTTTTATATGAAATTAATGTATACATAATATATATAGACAGATAAGATGCATCTCAACACAAATAATTAACTTTTCATCCACTTTTCTTTCGATTTTGGAGGGATTGATTTTGATGAATTGGAATGAAAGTTAATTCATCCACTTTTTTATCCTTCCTTATCAAAACATAATNCATTAATTGGTGAAGTTTCTTTGTATGTTTTGGCCCACCCTGAATCAAAATTCTGGCTCCGCATCTGCTAGTACCTCAATATCAATATGAATAATTGTACTTAGATTTGTACTCATCATAGAATATGATAATAAATCTACGCAGTTAAACTTGTGAAAAAGTCTCTGATCAAAAAAAAAAAACTNGAATTGGAATGAAAGTTAATTCATCCACTTTTTTATCCTTCCTTATCAAAACATAATGTTTTATTCATCTCTCAAACTTTTCATTCTTCTAACTATCTTTCCATTATACCAAACGGAGCATTAGGACTAAAATGCACTGTTACCTTTCCCATCCAATTGTTCGATTCGGATTTTGGTTTGTGATTTAGTTTCAGTTTTTGTTTGATATTGGTTGTCATTAGGGATTCTGGTTTTAATTTGGTTCATTTTCAGTGAAGAAAAAAATCAATTTTTGAGGATTGATTTCTGGATTGAATCTTTGATTTATTTCCTTTACAGTTTCGATTTTTTATTCTGGAATTGGGATGTTGGATTTATGATTTTTGGTATAAAGGAGTAAGGGAGAAGAAAGATACAGGGTTGTGTTTGTCGAAGAAGAGAGGATGGTTGGTCGGAGAAGAAGGAAAGGGGTATTTAGGTCATTTTAACTTTTTTCGTTAACAGAGTTCATTGTTTATTTTAGTTCCACAACCACAAGGGGGTTGTGTGCTATTTTAAAACCTCGTAGAGGTAATATGCAAATGAATTAAATTGTAACGGGGTAAAATGAAGTTTGTCTTTTTTTTTTTGGTTAGGACTGATCTAATCGAAATACTCGCGTTCTGCAAATTCAGGCTTTACCCGTTTTACGAGCCAACAAATTGTAAACAAGCCATAATCGTAAAGTTCCGGTAATTTATATGTAAAATATCGAGTTGCCCAAATTCGTTTTGAATTTGACTCTTTTCCTAAATAAATTTTGTTTTTTAAACGAGTAAAGCTTAAATAATTTTTTATGCTTACTTGAAAAACCGAGTTCAACAGACTCAGTTCGATTATTTACCCGTGGGAGTGTTTTCATACAAAGATTAGGGGACAAAAAAAAGAACGATGAATTTGAGGAACAACAATTTAAGAAGATATTTTTAGAAAGGATCCAACTATGGTATCAAAAATATTTTAATTTATATATTTTATTTTTGTTAATAGAGAATCAAGTAAAAATCAACTACTATAGATCAATTTTGATATAATATTAATTTTTTTTTCAATATTGTAACCATATCTACTTGCAAAACAAAAAAAAATAAATACATATTCATTAAGTCAATATTTTTTTTTATTATTTCTTACTCTTGACAATGGGAAAAATTGATGACATGGTCCTTTTCTCTATCTTTGATTTTTCCTCTAATTATTTCATCTTAATTAANGTAGGAAAAATTAAAAATAGGAGGGATATACTTTCTAATTTTTAAAAATGAAAAATAGATGTGATACATTTTTCTTTTTTTGTATTTGGTTAGATGGATGAAAAATAAAAATAATTATTTTTTTTTAAAAAAATTTTGTGCTGACTATAATTAGGGGTGACAATCAAATCGTGTCGTGTCAGATTTATGTTGAATCATAAAATTATGAGTCTTTTATATTTTTTGTTCGAGTGTCAGGTTATTTTCAAGTTCATATCATAAAATTTATGTCAAGTTCGATTCGTGTCATCGTGTTAAGTTAAAAAATTTCACCCCTAGTTAAGATGAATTTTTTTTTTATTTTTAAATTTATTATATATATATACATATTTTATCATTGTATTTTTATATGAAATTAATGTATACATAATATATATAGACAGATAAGATGCATCTCAACACAAATAATTAACTTTTCATCCACTTTTCTTTCGATTTTGGAGGGATTGATTTTGATAAATTGGAATGAAAGTTAATTCATCCACTTTTTTATCCTTCCTTATCAAAACATGATGTTTTATTCATCTCTCAAACTTTTCATTCTTCTAACTATCTTTCCATGCATTAGGACTAAAATGCACTGTCACCTTTCCCATCCAATTGTTCGATTCGGATTTTGGTTTGTGATTTAGTTTCAGTTTTTGTTTGATATTGGTTGTCATTAGGGATTCTGGTTTTAATTTGGTTCATTTTCAGTGAAGAAAAAAATCAATTTTTGAGGATTGATTTCTGGATTGAATCTTTGATTTATTTCCTTTACAGTTTCGATTTTTTATTCTGGAATTGGGATGTTGGATTTATGATTTTTGGTATAAAGGAGTAAGGGAGAAGAAAGATACAGGGTTGTGTTTGTCGAAGAAGAGAGGATGGNGGTTAGAAAATTATTACATTGTATTAATATTGAATTAACAAAAATAGCTTTAATTAGTGTATCAAAGTGTTTATTATGTAGATGACAACTTGATTTTATCAATTGTGGGGTTATAATAGTAAATGTGTATAATAATACATTTGAGTTGAATTATAATATCATCTCGCCTAGTGGTATTAAAATACTTCTACAATGTAGGTCTATAGTAGTAAAAATATACGATAAATATATGTTTTAGAAATTAATACGGAATCAAATTTATCTATCAAATAAAATATTAAACTCGATTAAATAAATAATAATACAACATAATATTTAATCCACTTATAACGTGTTTACCAAACAAACCCTATATGTATTAAAAAAATGTGTTGTACACAAAATTCAATTAGGATATTCAAAAAGGTAAATGAGTTGAATTTTAATAAGCAAATCGGGGATGTATCGGTCACATGGATGAGAGATAATCTTACAACCAAAGATATTGAATNATAGAGGTAATATGCAAATGAATTAAATTGTAACGGGGTAAAATGAAGTTTGTCTTTTTTTTTTGGTTAGGACTGATCTAATCGAAATACTCGCGTTCTGCTCAATTCAGGCTTTACCCGTTTAACGAGCCAACAAATTGTAAACAAGCCATAATCGTAAAGTTCCGGTAATTTATATGTAAAATATCGAGTTGCCCAAATTCGTTTTGAATTTGACTCTTTTCCTAAATAAATTTTGTTTTTTAAACGAGTAAAGCTTAAATAATTTTTTATGCTTACTTGAAAAACCGAGTTCAGCAGACTCAGTTCGATTATCTACCCGTGGGAGTGTTTTCATACAAAGATTAGGGGACAAAAAAAAGAATGATGAATTTGAGGAACAACAATTTAAGAAGATATTTTTAGAAAGGATCCAACTATGGTATCAAAAATATTTTAATTTATATATTTTATTTTTGTTAATAGAGAATCAAGTAAAAATCAACTACTATAGATCAATTTTGATATAATATTAATTTTTTTTTCAATATTGTAACCATATCTACTTGCAAAACAAAAAAAAATAAATACATATTCATTAAGTCAATATTTTTTTTTATTATTTCTTACTCTTGACAATGGGAAAAATTGATGACATGGTCCTTTTCTCTATCTTTGATTTTTCCTCTAATTATTTCATCTTAATTAAACTATACATTAAATTAAAAAAAAAAACTATTGTCTACAAGTGAAAAATCGATTTCTATATAGCAAACTCCATCATAGACAATTTAATATTAAGATAATTGAAAATCATCCCCAATGAAGTTTTCTGTCAACAAAAAAAGTGAGAAATGCAAACAAAGAAGAAATAAACAAAAGAGAGGGATGAGTCACCATGGTTTTTTGAAACTTTCAAAGCGAGACAACACGTTGGACTTGAATTAACATTAGAGGTTTCATGTTTATGATAAATCATCCTACATGTTTGAGGAGATTATGCAGCTATTAGAATAATACGTAATTTTATTTAATATTTAATAAAATATAATATAAACGTTGGATAATAATTATTTAATCTAATCGGTTATTTGGTTAGAAAATTATTACATTGTATTAATATTGAATTAACAAAAATAGCTTTAATTAGTGTATCAAAGTGTTTATTATGTAGATGACAACTTGATTTTATCAATTGTGGGGTTATAATAGTAAATGTGTATAATAATACATTTGAGTTGAATTATAATATCATCTCGCCTAGTGGTATTAAAATACTTCTACAATGTAGGTCTATAGTAGTAAAAATATACGATAAATATATGTTTTAGAAATTAATACGGAATCAAATTTATCTATCAAATAAAATATTAAACTCGATTAAATAAATAATAATACAACATAATATTTAATCCACTTATAACGTGTTTACCAAACAAACCCTATATGTATTAAAAAAATGTGTTGTACACAAAATTCAATTAGGATATTCAAAAAGGTAAATGAGTTGAATTTTAATAAGCAAATCGGGGATGTATCGGTCACATGGATGAGAGATAATCTTACAACCAAAGATATTGAATTGGACGAGTCTGCTAACCAAAGAAAAAAAAAACAAGTGAAATTTTTGCATAATCGAATTACAAATGTGGCCTATCTAAAAATTAGTATGTTGAATCAACAACGGACTGTTACACAATGATATCGTATAAAATTACTAGTTATTACTTGTGTTTTAAGGTACAGAGTAATAAAAAAAGATTAACAATAAATATATTTTTATTTATATTTGAAATCAAACCACAAAAATATAGAGGATAGACAAAAGAATTTAAGCACCGGTTGTAACAGAGGTAAGCGATTGTAATAGTGGTGGGAGACGGTGATGGTTGAGGTAGGTAGTAACGACTGTGGTGATGGTGGCAATGGCGGTGGTGAGTGTGGATGGTAATAGACGATGACGATGATGCTAGGTGACAACGGGTGCTTTTGCACTGATGAATGGTGGCGAATGACGGTGGTTGTGGTGGTGGTAATGGTGGGTGATAATTGGTGACGGCAATAGTGGACGATGACGTGTGGTGGTGTTAGATATTCCATATATTAGGACTATTCCCCCCCTATAATATATATACATATTGAATTACAAATCCCATAAAAATATATTTGGAAACTAAAACTTCTAAATTTTAGAGTTATCTCATATTAGAATTTTTTATCTCTATCATATCTATCTATAGACACATGTATAAATGTAACTAAATTTAAACTAAATCAAATTCAAAATTTCTTAATTTTAAATCTTTCCTAGATTAAGACTATTTTCTCTCTCATATTATATATATA
>CAUOFW020005369.1:454881-494057 GCA_963454935.2 Ilex paraguariensis
TTTTTTTTTATTATTTCTTACTCTTGACAATGGGAAAAATTGATGACATGGTCCTTTTCTCTATCTTTGATTTTTCCTCTAATTATTTCATCTTAATTAAACTATACATTAAATTAAAAAAAAAAACTATTGTCTACAAGTGAAAAATCGATTTCTATATAGCAAACTCCATCATAGACAATTTAATATTAAGATAATTGAAAATCATCCCCAATGAAGTTTTCTGTCAACAAAAAAAGTGAGAAATGCAAACAAAGAAGAAATAAACAAAAGAGAGGGATGAGTCACCATGGTTTTTTGAAACTTTCAAAGCGAGACAACACGTTGGACTTGAATTAACATTAGAGGTTTCATGTTTATGATAAATCATCCTACATGTTTGAGGAGATTATGGAGCTATTAGAATAATACGTAATTTTATTTAATATTTAATAAAATATAATATAAACGTTGGATAATAATTATTTAATCTAATCGGTTATTTAGTTAGAAAATTATTACATTGTATTAATATTGAATTAACAAAAATAGCTTTAATCAGTGTATCAAAGTGTTTATTATGTAGATGACAAGTTGATTTTATCAATTGTGGGGTTATAATAGTAAATGTGTATAATAATACATTTGAGTTGAATTATAATATCATCTCGTCTAGTGGTATTAAAATACTTCTACAATGTAGGTTTATAGTAGTAAAAATATATGATAAATATATGTTTTAGAAATTAATACGGAATCAAATTTATCTATCAAATAAAATATTAAACTCGATTAAATAAATAATAATACAACATAATATTTAATCCACTTATAACGTGTTTACCAAACAAACCCTATATGTATTAAAAAAATGTGTTGTACACAAAATTCAATTAGGATATTCAAAAATGTAAATGAGTTGAATTTTAATAAGCAAATCGGGGATGTATCGGTCACATGGATGAGAGATAATCTTACAACCAAAGATATTGAATTGGACGAGTCTGCTAACCAAAGAAAAAAAAAACAAGTGAAATTTTTGCATAATCGAATTACAAATGTGGCCTATCTAAAAATTAGTATGTTGAATCAACAACGGACTGTTACACAATGATATCGTATAAAATTACTAGTTATTACTTGTGTTTTAAGGTACAGAGTAATAAAAAAAGATTAACAATAAATATATTTTTATTTATATTTAAAATCAAACCACAAATATAGAGGATAGACAAAAAAAATTAAGTACCGATTGTAACAGAGGTAAGCGATTGTAATAGTGGTGGGAGACGGTGATGATTGAGGTAGGTAGTAACGGCTGTGGTGATGGTGGCAATGGCGGTGGTGAGTGTGGATGGTGATAGACGATGACGATGATGCTAGGTGACAACGGGTGCTTTTGCACTGATGAATAGTGGCGAATGACACTGGTTGTGGTGGTGGTAATGGTGGGTGATAATTGGTGACGGCAATAGTGGACGATGGTGTTAGATATTTCATATATTAGGACTATTCCCCCCCTATAATATATATACATATTGAATTACAAATCCCATAAAAATATATTTGGAAACTAAAACTTCTAAATTTTAGAGTTATCTCATATTAGAATTTTTTATCTCTCTCATATCTATCTATAGACACATGTATAAATGTAACTAAATTTAAACTAAATCAAATTCAAAATTTCTTAATTTTAAATCTTTCCTAGATTAAGACTATTTTCTCTCTCGTATTATATATATACTTGTTTTAACATAAATGACAGTAACATTGCATAATAACATAAAGACAATAACATTGAATATTAGAGTATTATGAAACAGTAACATTTAAAATCAAAGACAATAACATTGACCAATAACATGAGACAATATGGTGACAAAAAACAGTAACATTTAAAATAAAATATAATAACATTGAATATAATGAGGAACATAAGCATTATTAACATGAACACATTTGTAACCAATAATAATAACATTTAAAACTAAAGATAGTACAGTTTTAGATCAATATTCCAAAATTGGTATTATTTAAAACAAAAAGGAGTAACATTTGAAACAAAAAATTGTAGTACTTTAAGATGAAAAACTTTTGAATCTCTATTTTACTCTTGTAAAAGATTATAAAGACCACTCTATCATTTCACAATTAAATGTCTAAATNACATATATATATATACTATACTATTATTAATAAAAGTACTTTAAGATGAAAAACTTTTGAATCTCTATTTTACCCTTGTAAAAGATTATAAAGACCACTCTATCATTTCACAATTAAATGTCTAAATTACCNGTACTTTAAGATGAAAAACTTTTGAATCTCTATTTTACTCTTGTAAAAGATTATAAAGACCACTCTATCATTTCACAATTAAATGTCTAAATTACCATCATATCCTTATATATTTAAATCTCTAAATTATCTATAATATTTCTTTTAATTATTTCTTTTAAATTCCCTTGGTCAGTTATGCCTATCTACAAGAAAGAAATATCGAAGATCGGTTTGAAAATTTTAAATTTCAGATACAAGTTTGAAATAAAAAATTTATAAAAATCAGTTATGGAAAAATTGACCTCTGAACGAAGAAGAAGAAACAGCAAGAAGAAAAATTGAAGAAGAGTAGCTCAAATTGTTTTGAATTTCAAATATGAGATTGGAAAGACATAAAAATTGTTGCCAGTTATGTAATTATGATCTACAAATCAAATTGAAAACTCTTTTTAACGTTAAAACAATCTATCAAGGATGTTTTAGTAATTGAAAAAGAAAAGAGAAAAAATAGACTTAACTGCTTAAGATAACATTAAAGTGAAAATTAGAGATGAATCCACTTAAATGAATTTATAATGACATGAATCCGTCAAATAAATTTATTTAGTGATAAATTTGTTTTTTATCTTACTAATAAGTACTTAAGTTTATTATTTTTTAAAATTTCAAAAATATCGTTAACAGTGTTATTCTGTTCAATTATAAAAACCTTAAACATTTTGAAAATAACTTTAAATTAATTTCTTAAATTAAAAATTATTATCCTTTAATTTACTCCCAATTTAAAATTCAAATTTATATCCTCTCTCTCTCATTAAAAGAAGATCATCACCCCTCTGAAACAAATTTTTTTCCTTAAATATCATTTTTTCCTCTATAGCTTCAAAATTAGTAGGGTTTAAAATATCATCAATAACTGCCATATCATTATTTTTTTATAAATAATAGTCAAAATTTTTGAATGTTTCTTGTTATTATATTTTTTGTTGACCACGTTGCTATTTTTTTTTAATTGACTATGTTACTATTTTTTTTGAGCATGTTATTACTTTTTCAATGTTATTTTTTTGGATACTGAAGAATTAGAGACTTCTTTCTCTAGTTATGAGTTTGAATGTTACTATTTTTATTTTTAATTTTGTTCAATATTCCCTATTGCTATTTTTTTTTTGTTTAATATGTTATTGTTTTTGTTAAACATGTTACTATTTTTACTGAACATGTTACTATTTTTGTTGAACGTGTTACTATTTTTGTTAAACATGTTACTATTTTTGTTGAAAATGTTACTATTGTTATTTTTTTAAAATATTAATATTGAATGCTACTATTTTTTTTATGTTTAAATATTACTATTTTTTATGTTTAAATGATATTATTTTTGTCTTAACCTATATATTGATATACATAGATACAAGAGAAATTTTTTTTTAATGTTAGTCAAACTCTTAAAATTTAGGAATTTTTAATTTTTAATTTTATTTTATTTCTAAAGGAAAGAGATAGTTTGATAAAAATGACAAAAAATGAACTTTATAACAAATAAGTTTCGTTATTAGACTTAAATCCGAATAAGTTCATATAAGGAGACTTACGTCCAAATTTCCCATAATTAAACTTAATGACAAATATGTTTAAATTATGTATTTTAAAATTTTTTGACTCTAAAATAAAACTGGACCCAATTTTCAAAGGAGTTTTTGAAAGTCGATATACCTAATTAGATTTATTTGACAAAAAAGTACATATTAAAATATGTTTTGAAAAAAGGTACACTAGTTAGATACAAAGACATAAATGCTCATTTTATGAAAAGTGGTGCATTAAATATCTCATAATTTTATGAGAGAACTTTAATATTTATTGCACATTAATTCATGTGTATTTCTTAATATATATATATTAACAAATGCACATGAATCAATGTGTATTAAATACTAAAGTTCTCCCATCAAACTAGGAGATAATTAATGTATCACTTTCTAAAGAATATACACATGGATCAATGGAGGACAAAAATGTCACAAAAAAATTAGGCAAATTCAAATTATGTACTTAGATACAAATTAGTATAAAAATTAATGACTTAATATTTTTTAGTGTGTACGTTTTACCAAATAAATATAATTTGGTGTACCCCTTACAATTTACCCATTTTTTAACGTATAGCCACTCGTGAAGCCCATTTTCATCCAGCACCATTATCCTAAGGCCCAAGTCCAACATTTACATACATTGGGCACGTCCCGGATATTCATTTCTCTTCAGTCTCTTTCTCATCTCAGTTCCTCAGCCACCGGTACGGTAGTAGTGTGGACAATGGAGTTCGTCAACAGCCACATTCCAAAGCGCAAACGGCAAGATTCCGACGACTATTATCCGCCGCCGTCCACCACCGCCAACGGCGGCTTAGACCTCTCTCTCCTCGAAGCACTCGAGAAATCCCAAAACCCCGTCGAAACACTCGACCTCAAAACCCTAAAAAAACTCGTCCTCTCCTTCGAACGCCGCCTCAAGGAGAACATCGCCGCCCGGCTCAAGTACCCGGACCAGCCGGATAAATTCGCCGACTCCGAAATCGAGCTACACGAAGAAATCCAAAAGCTCAAAATCCTCGCCGGAGGACCCGAACTCTACCCTGACCTCGTAAATCTCGGAACCATACCCTCCATCCTCAATCTCCTCATCCACGAAAACACCGACATCGCCATTGATGTCGTAACTCTCCTCCAAGACCTCACCGATGAAGACGTCCTCGAAGACAATGACGAGCCCGCTCAAGTCCTTGTCGATGCTCTAATCGAAAACAATGTCCTTGAATTACTAGTACAGAATTTGCTCCGGTTGTCGGAGACAGATCCCGATGAGTTGGCTGCGGTTTACAATACTCTAGCGACGATTGAGAATTTGATTGAGGTAAAGCCCGCTGTGGCCGAGATGGTGTGTGAGAAGACTAAGCTAATGAGGTGGTTATTGGGGAAAATCAAGGCCCGGGAATTTGATGGTAATAAGCAGTACGCCTCGGAGATTTTGGCGATTTTGTTACAGAGTAGTTCGGCGAATCAGAAGAGATTGGGGCAGGTGAATGGGGTCGATGTGATTTTACAGGCGGTGGCAATGTATAAATCGAAGGACCCGAAGACGACGGATGAGGAGGAGATGGTAGAGAATTTGTTTGATTGTCTGTGTTGTTTGTTGATGCCCTTGGAGAATAAGGAGAGGTTTGTGAAAGCAGAGGGGGTGGAGTTGATGATTATTATTATGAATCAGAAGAAATCGTGTTATGGTTCGGCTACAAGGGCGCTGGATTTTGCCATGACTAACTATCCACCCGCTTGTGAACGGTTTGTGGATGTTATGGGATTGAAGACCGCGTTTCCGGCTTTTATGGGTAAGGCAAGTTCATGTTTCCCTTTTAGCAGTAGCATTGTTTCTGTGTCCCTTTAATATGTTTTGCAACTGCTAGAAGCAGTATATGAGCATTGCACTGGATATGCTCCTAATTTTTCAAACTGTGTCATATGTAAGAATGCTGAGCATAGGACGACTAGAACTCAATTTTATGTTGGCCGTGACTGCCTCAAATTTTAATGTGCGGGTTACTTGATGATAGTCCACCTAGGAAAAACGTTTAAAGAACAAAAGGGATTGAGTGGTTTATGTGGTAAACTTTCCGTCCATCTTTGAGTTATGCTCTAATTTTGAAAAAATACATCTTCTAGATATGAAATTCCATGTCCAATATTTTTGGAATTGTGCTTGAGAAGAGATCAAGCTTGTCAGAGCATGAGGAAGGCCAGTAAGAGGAGATAGCATTGATAAATAGTAAGTTTATTACCTGCTACTACTTTCTGGGGAGCACTTATAACACACAAAGAAATAAATAATCTGGTGGGGTACCATTGCTAATATACGCTGTGCATATTATTTCCTTATTTGGAAACTATTTTGCCTTGTCAACTGAAGTGCGATTAGGTTGTTTTCCTCTTCTTCTTAATGTCTTCTATGCCTATTCAGTATGAGGACAATTGTTTTCAGAAGAAATAAAAACTACATGATTATCTAAGTGTGTGTGTGTGTGCGCTTATGTGTGCTCCGATATTGTTCTACACCATTTGACTGCATCTAGTTAGAAAATAACAGAAGTAATGTGTTTCAAACTTTTTTAGATTCCCGTGAACAAGAAGAACAAGAGAAGGCGTTACAAAGAAGAATTGGAAGAGCGGCTTATATCACTAATTGCATCATTATTTGGTAAGAAGGCATGTCAGTTTCAGAACTTGGATATCTTTTTTTTGGGAGTTGATATATTGAAACTTCAACAATAATAACTATGTCTATATTTCTCCTTCATGCTATGTTCGCATGTCTATGTATATATTCTCTTCTTGATCTTGTTTCTTTTGAAAGTAAGATAGCAATCTGTGAAATGTATAACTAGGATTTGCAAGTTGGTAACTTTATATTGGCATTACAGGCGGAATTTTGAGGGGTTCCAGGAGGGAAAGATTGTTAAGTAAATTTGTGGAAAATGAATGTGAAAAGATAGACCGGCTTATGGAGCTGTACATGAGGTGATTCCTTGCACACAAGCATATGATCTTCAGAACCCCCCTCTCCCCTCTCCCCACTTCCCCTGCTCCTGCTCCTCCTCCTCCTCCTCCTCCTCCTTACAAACTGAATCCCCTCACTTCTTCTACTTGCAAAAAAGGAATTTATTTTTATTTAAGGATTAAATCATCTTGTGACTATGCATTACTATTTCATTTTCCAGATATTCTGATAGAGTGAAATCAGAGACTGAAAGGATGAACGAGCTTGAACTTGATGATTTAGAGGTTCTATTCATTTTTTGATTACTTTTGAGGCACTATTACTGCATTTTAAGTTACTGTTTTGAAACATTTTATTCATTACATAATGCAGATGGATGAAGAGGAAAAGTACAATCGAAAGCTAGAATCGGGACTCTTTACTCTTCAGGTTGGGTGATTGTTCTGGTTTCTCCATTGTGAATATAACTTACGAGACAGTTCAAGAACTTCTTGTCATATCCTGCTAGAATTTGTAGGAAACACTCTTCAAGGTCAAATAGAACAGAAATGATCTCATTGGCACTGTGAAATTTGTTCTGTTGGGTGTGGGAATATTTATTAGGGGCTTGCAATAAGGCAAACAATAGGCAATGTTGTGGGACTGTTAACATACTTGTGAACACTTGCCCAAAAAAAGACTATAATATCGCTAACTGTTCTTTTTCCAAAAACAAATGTGAACATACCCTTACCTTGCCAACCTTTTTCAGCCACTAAACCAGTTGTAATAGACAGTAAGGGAACCTATTCTGCAATTGGCTATAGGTAGTTTAGGTATCATCTTTCAGTAAGAGAATGTTTCCTACATTTGTCCTACATAACACAGATACACACAAAAAAGAGGACTTCAGATGACTGGTCTGGTGGTCATCATCTAATGTGAAAAAAAGAGATGCATCAAAAGTGTCATTTGCTGATGTTTGATGTTGCCGAAGAATGGGTTGAAAGAGGCCTTTGTGATGTGGATTAGGTGGAATTGTTCCACCTGTGTCCAAGATTGGCAACAGTAACACTACTTAGCCATATTACTTTACCTAAATCTTTCTGCTGTAGAACTTTGCAAATACGTTGTCGAGAAACTATGTGTTTTAGTGTTAAGAAGTAAATTATACTGTGATTTTAGTTTATCGCCTCCAGCCAATTTAAATGACTTGACTGCTTCTGTCTTTGATCCTGCAGCTGATAGCTGTTGTTCTGGGTCATCTTTGGACTTCTGAGTAAGTCTTGGCATTTGATATATGTTCCCATCTCTGTCCAATGAGCCTTTTTTAAGAGTTTGTTATCTTCTGATATTGGTTCTCTAATCGAGAGGTTCGTTATTCTGACACAGGCACTCCCAAATGAGAGCAAGAATCGAACTGCTACTTAAGCAGCAAAAGCTAACGAAAAAGGACGTTAAGGATATACTTCAGGTAATGCTGATGAACTGCTTTTTTTGATACCAAATGTCGATCTTTCTCGGTTTTCCCTAAAATCTATTTGTCCTGGCATAATTTGTTGCCATGGTCACTGCATTCATCTATGGTAGCTACATTGTTTTATCTTGAAATTGATAAGAATTTGTTCTGGCCAATAATGATTAATTAGATTTTTATGGATCAACTACGGAATAATATTACAGTAATTGTTCTTTACATATGCATATACGTATAATTTACTAATATTTATGTATTTGGGTATAACACAGGAGTATCATGATAACATTGGAGATCTGGATGGGCCGGAAGAGAAGGAGAGGGCACAGGCAAAGATCCAAAAGTTCATCTCGGCTTTTTGACTATAGGTTGTGTTCATTTGCACTTGAAATGCTTCTAGTTAGTTGCTTATTTTGAAAAAAAAAGAAAAGAAAAGATTCCTCTACGTATGCTTCAGCAATTGAGATTTTGTTATATGATTTTCTTGGGTCTTGTGCTGAATATGATGGTTTAGAGCTGGATCAGCAGTGTTGTAACTGATTAGATTTAGCACTGATCGATGCTTATAGCAATGTTAGTAACGACTGTGGCCTACTAATTATTTATGTCCTCAGGCTTCCAGAATTTTTTTGAATCTTCAGATTTTCTGCTTGGCATTCTTCAAGTAAATGTACATTTTACTTTATAAGAACTACTCTCAAAATAACTCTTGTACGTAGTATTCCTACTACTTTTTTGGTATTGCGGTTAGGGATGTTTGAGTCGGTCTACGTGCACTTCGATTAATCTCTTTTTCAGTCTAATCCAAGGTAGACTATTAATGCTAGGACCATGGAATTCATGAGGATAAATGTCTTATGGTTTGATCTTAAGGGAGTTGTTAAGTTTTAAACTTAAGATGTCTAAGTTTACAATTTTGTGCNCACAACTTATTATAGTTTCTCACCCTTGTTCCACCATCTTCAATTCCTTTGAAGACTTCTCTTAAGCCTTCATTTGTAACACTATCACTTTGCAACAAAGTTCCAACAGTTTGAAGCAAACCAAAAACTTTAATCATGTTCTTTACTACCTCCAATGAAATGAAAGAAGTAGGTAAATGGGTGTACAAGTTTGTAAAACAAAACAGAAGCTGCTCGCTAATGGAATTGAATCTCTTAGTGAAGAACTCCTTAAATGTCCAAGGGTTGAGACGTTTATCATCTGCCTTTCCTTTGCAGTTCTTACTTTCCTTACCATCTTTCTCATTACCCTTAGATTGCTTTCTTTTCTGAGAAGACATCTTTTTAGTCGGATTTTTCTTGTTTTCCTTCAAGGTATCAACAATTTCCTTCATCCACATTTTGTTTTTGACCTTGACATGGAAGTCTTGATCACTGTTCTCACCTTTTTTGTTTTGATTGCCACCCAAGTTTCTAATTTCACCATCCTCCGCCAAACCATCATGATCTTTATCATCATTTTTCTCGTTCTCTTCATCTTTTATCATATACAGATTATATTGCTGTTGAGGGTCTTCAAGCAGACATATCATCGATTGTGTACTACCTTTCCACCCAGAAAGTGGACATAAACAACGGGCAAGAATGGAAGCACGGTACTCAAGAAAAACATCAAAAAGGTCTTCATGATCATCAATCTTCATTCTTTCCCCATTACCAAATAAAACTATATCTCCCAATCCATAAGTATCAAATTGAATATCATTCCTCACCAAACTCACAAGTCTACTTGTGACTCCTATCACTGCAATGTTTGTCGGGGCACAGCACAATGTTCTGCATTTCAATCTTAACAATGCAAATAATAAGGAAGCGACTGTTTTTGTTTTCCCAGTACCAGGAGGGCCCCATATTAATCGTACACTATTTGCATGATTGCATTCTCGTGTAGCAATAGAACTTAAAACGGCATTTTCTTGGGATTCATCTAGCTTAAATGAGCGAATTACTTCCTTTGAGTTCAATACAGCAGAACTTTCATTTCCTTTACTGGAACAGAGAGTACATGTTCCACCAACCTAAACACCAGAAGAAATTGTATAGATGAGAATTGTACGAGTAAAAACACAAAGAAATAAACAAGAACGGGAGGCTGTGGCTCCCATTAAATTTAGACCATAGTTATTTTCTCTGTTTATGCAGGCAATTCAAATGAAAGATGTTAGCACTTAAGAGGTACTTTCAAGCCGCAAAAGGGCCGTTTTCATATGTGAAAAATGATAACCAAGTAAAAATGCTTTGATTCCTTACCCCAGAATCAGTTTGCAGCACTTTTTTAATGATGTTCATGTTTCCCCCTTCCTGTCCTGGATGCAAGGCATCCCATATACGAATATTCGTCGTCAAGTTTGTAATGTTTATGGCGAAAAGTTTCTGTTTCCTGTTATCCTTTTCCATAGCTGCTTCCTCAAATCCAAAGAGGTTTGAAGTCAAGATTGTAACTTTATCAGGATATTCCTCTGATTTAGTTAGAACTAAAGCAATAAGATAGGATCTCTTGGGCCTGTTGAGGTCATCTATACACTTTGGTCTTACATCTGTCAAGGCAATGAGATCTCCAACCTCAGGCTCATACTTGCCTTTGCCATTCTCTTCTCTCATTCTCTGCAAGATAATGTCATACAACAAGCTTTTGGGAGGCTTAAAGTGTTTAGAGATTCTAACATCAAAAATTTCACGCATAGGTGCACGTGGCAAGTTTGTCATGCTTGAGAGCAAATCAGCATGTGTTTCCTCAATTAGGGGATAGATGAATGACTTCATGTAATCAGCTGTTGAAGGAAATGTTTTTGGAATTTCCTTCACCTGTCATAGATACAAAAAAGATTGATTTCGCACATATAGAATCGCAGAAAATTACAAGACAGATCAAAACTGCTAAAAGTAGTGTTGATCGGGCACCAATCAAGACTTATTTTGTGCGATAGTGTCGGAAAATTTTAGAAGACCCCATTTCAAATAGTTCTCGACAATCTAAGTAAGATTGAAGCATGTATCCAAAAAACGACGTTTATGACACTTTTTAAGCACTTTCCTACTTTATCCCACTATTTGAGGTATTTTCATAATATTACTTATTTGCTTGATTTTTCTAGTAATTTAGAACTATTAGGGTTTCGTATTTATATGACTTGAAAACTAATTCAAGAGCTTTGTTTCTATTTGAATAAAAACTTAGAGACAAGTACAATTTTCTTCCCAATTGCCTTGTATTATGCAAAATCAACAGGACTCTTCAAGATTCTAATATGATATTATTGCGATAATCAACGGGTTATGACTTTTATTTTTTAATCTCGTTTCTTTATTCACGCTAACCAGCATCAAAGAATCATGACTAGAATACTTGGAAATTACCACTTGGATTTCAAAACAGCCAAAAGACAGGCAATTAGAAGCCACATTGGCTTAGCAAGAAAAATAAAATCAGTTAAGTTATTTTTCTTACAACTATGAAAAACCTGAGTCCCCATAAATATCAGTACTCTTGTGTATTATTATACCAACTGAATTAAGCTATTTGCCACAAATGTCAGTATATGAACCTAAGTCATAACATCCCAAACTCAATAAGTTCTCATATATTTTTTGTTTGTGGAAAACTAATAAAAAAACACGACATTTAGTTGTAATTTTTTAATTAGATGGTGACATTAAATGACGATAACGGTAATGACATGGTGTCACTCTTTCATTGAATATTTTTTCCAATCTATCAGAAATCAATAAAAGGAGACATAGAAGAGACAAAAACACTACCACCCCAGTTGGCCTCTGGCCAATCATATAGTAATTTGATGGTGTTGTTACTTGGTTGATATAATGATAGTGAAATTGTTGCATAGACATCGTTCAAGGATGCAGTATAGGTCATTCAATTGGAGGGATTTGAGACACATCACTCACGATGTCCAGGCGATACGGCCTCAAAAAAGTTAAAAGCAAANTTCTAACTTGATTTTCAAACCTTCTAATATCACAGTCACCTTTAAGATTTGGAACATCAAATGCTGCTTGAAGGAATTTCAGTATTTGAAGGCATTCAGTTCTGGACGTACACAACTTATTATAGTTTCTCACCCTTGTTCCACCATCTTCAATTCCATTGAAGACTTCTCTTAAGCCTTCATTTGTAACACTATCACTTTGCAACAAAGTTCCAACAGTTTGAAGCAAACCAAAAACTTTAATCATGTTCTTTACTACCTCCAATGAAATGAAAGAAGTAGGTAAATGGGTGTACAAGTTTGTAAAACAAAACAGAAGCTGCTCGCTAATGGAATTGAATCTCTTAGTGAAGAACTCCTTAAATGTCCAAGGGTTGAGACGTTTATCATCTGCCTTTCCTTTGCAGTTCTTACTTTCCTTACCATCTTTCTCATTACCCTTAGATTGCTTTCTTTTCTGAGAAGACATCTTTTTAGTCGGATTTTTCTTGTTTTCCTTCAAGGTATCAACAATTTCCTTCATCCACATTTTGTTTTTGACCTTGACATGGAAGTCTTGATCACTGTTCTCACCTTTTTTGTTTTGATTGCCACCCAAGTTTCTAATTTCACCATCCTCCGCCAAACCATCATGATCTTTATCATCATTTTTCTCGTTCTCTTCATCTTTTATCATATACAGATTATATTGCTGTTGAGGGTCTTCAAGCAGACATATCATCGATTGTGTACTACCTTTCCACCCAGAAAGTGGACATAAACAACGGGCAAGAATGGAAGCACGGTACTCAAGAAAAACATCAAAAAGGTCTTCATGATCATCAATCTTCATTCTTTCCCCATTACCAAATAAAACTATATCTCCCAATCCATAAGTATCAAATTGAATATCATTCCTCACCAAACTCACAAGTCTACTTGTGACTCCTATCACTGCAATGTTTGTCGGGGCACAGCACAATGTTCTGCATTTCAATCTTAACAATGCAAATAATAAGGAAGCGACTGTTTTTGTTTTCCCAGTACCAGGAGGGCCCCATATTAATCGTACACTATTTGCATGATTGCATTCTCGTGTAGCAATAGAACTTAAAACGGCATTTTCTTGGGATTCATCTAGCTTAAATGAGCGAATTACTTCCTTTGAGTTCAATACAGCAGAACTTTCATTTCCTTTACTGGAACAGAGAGTACATGTTCCACCAACCTAAACACCAGAAGAAATTGTATAGATGAGAATTGTACGAGTAAAAACACAAAGAAATAAACAAGAACGGGAGGCTGTGGCTCCCATTAAATTTAGACCATAGTTATTTTCTCTGTTTATGCAGGCAATTCAAATGAAAGATGTTAGCACTTAAGAGGTACTTTCAAGCCGCAAAAGGGCCGTTTTCATATGTGAAAAATGATAACCAAGTAAAAATGCTTTGATTCCTTACCCCAGAATCAGTTTGCAGCACTTTTTTAATGATGTTCATGTTTCCCCCTCCCTGTCCTGGATGCAAGGCATCCCATATACGAATATTCGTCGTCAAGTTTGTAATGTTTATGGCGAAAAGTTTCTGTTTCTTGTTATCCTTTTCCATAGCTGCTTCCTCAAATCCAAAGAGGTTTGAAGTCAAGATTTTAACTTTATCAGGATATTCCTCTGATTTAGTTTGAACTAAAGCAATAAGATAGGATCTCTTGGGCCTGTTGAGGTCATCTATACACTTTGGTCTTACATCTGTCAAGGCAATGAGATCTCCAACCTCAGGCTCATACTTGCCTTTGCCATTCTCTTCTCTCATTCTCTGCAAGGTAATGTCATACAACAAGCTTTTGGGAGGCTTAAAGTGTTTAGAGATTCTAACATCAAAAATTTCACGCATAGGTGCACGTGGCAAGTCTGTCATGCTTGAGAGCAAATCAGCATGTGTTTCCTCAATTAGGGGATAGATGAATGACTTCATGTAATCAGCTGTTGAAGGAAATGTTTTTGGAATTTCCTTCACCTGTCAAAGATACAAAAAAGAGTGATTTCGCACATATAGAATCGCAGAAAATTACAAGACAGATCAAAACTGCTAAAAGTAGTGTTGATCGGGCACCAATCAAGACTTATTTTGTGCGATAGTGTCGGAAAATTTTAGAAGACCCCATTTCAAATAGTTCTCGACAATCTAAGTAAGATTGAAGCATGTATCCAAAAAACGACGTTTATGACACTTTTTAAGCACTTTCCTACTTTATCCCACTATTTGAGGTATTTCCATAATATTACTTATTTGCTTGATTTTTCTAGTAATTTAGAACTATTAGGGTTTCGTATTTATATGGCTTGAAAACTGATTCAAGAGCTTTGTTTCTATTTGAATAAAAACTTGGAGACAAGTACAATTTTCTTCCCAATTGCCTTGTATTATACAAAATCAACAGGACTCTTCAAGATTCTAATATGATATTATTGCGATAATCAACGGGTTATGACTTTTATTTTTTAATCTTGTTTCTTTATTCACGCTAACCAGCATCAAAGAATCATGACTAGAATACTTGGAAATTACCACTTGGATTTCAAAACAGCCAAAAGACAGGCAATTAGAAGCCACATTGGCTTAGCAAGAAAAATAAAATCAGTTAAGTTATTTTTCTTACAACTATGAAAAACCTGAGTCCCCATAAATATCAGTACTCTTGTGTATTATTATACCAACTGAATTAAGCTATTTGCCACAAATGTCAGTATATGAACCTAAGTCATAACATCCCAAACTCAATAAGTTCTCATATATTTTTTGTTTGTGGAAAACTAATAAAAAAACACGACATTTAGTTGTAATTTTTTAATTAGATGGTGACATCAAATGACGGTAACGGTAATGACATGGTGTCACTCTTTCATTGAATATTTTTTCCAATCTATCAGAAATCAATAAAAGGAGACATAGAAGAGACAAAAACACTACCACCCCAGTTGGCCTCTGGCCAATCATATAGTAATTTGATGGTGTTGTTACTTGGTTGATATAATGATAGTGAAATTGTTGCATAGACATCGTTCAAGGATGCAGTATAGGTCATTCAATTGGAGGGATTTGAGACACATCACTCACGATGTCCAGGCGATACGGCCTCAAAAAAGTTAAAAGCAAACGACAGATTTAGATCATATCAAATTTCGGTGATAAGTACTCACCAACAAAAGATCGACTCAGAAGACTCGTTCGGGATAATGTGAGACTCGTAGTTTATACGTAATGATTCTAAATTTGTCGAGCGATGATTTATATCAGTATGGACCAATATTTTAAATATATACAAATACATATTGATATACAATAATATACTTATAGGGGTACAATTACCATGCAATTGAAACAAGCCTTGTGCCAATCTAGAAAGAAATCAAAAAATTGATTGTGTTGCTTCTTGGCTTATATAATGGGAGTGAAATTGATGCATAGATAACCATATAAGGGGTATACATATATAAATAAATATATATTGTGAAAAAGATGAGACAAACCTTTCCCTTGTAGAGATTCTTATTAAGAACATCAGCAATGGACCAAGAGAAAACCAAATCGATCAAGCCTTGACCCGACCTGGATTCTGCTTTCTTTGAAGATTTTGTTGTCGTCTTCGTCGTCATGTCTCTCCTTCTTCTTTGTATTATTCAGTGCCCAAAAACCCTTTTTATGATTCCAACATTAGAATCCTCGAAAATACATTAAAAAACAAACAAACACTGGAACACTTTATATTACACACACATGCACAGACTAAGAAGAGAAGGGTCGCTTACCAGCTACGAAAGCAGAATAGGAAGAAGAAAAACCAGATGTATTGGTAACGGTATAGACAGATGCGATGAAAGAGAGAGATATATATGCCCAACAGTATGATTTTGAGGTTCCAAAAACTTCAATGTGTCCTAAAAGATGTAATCAAAAAGCAAATGCCCTTGTTTTTTCGAAAGGAAAAAAAAGAGAGCAAATGCCGTACAATTGCGAATAAGAAAGAAAGTGTATGAACGATGGAATCGAATAAAGAAAGAGACCCAAGTTGACTACAAGTCAAGAAAACAAAAGCTTGATCGCCTAATGTAAGGGCATTCAAATGTGTGGAAAGTGAAATGTCCTCTTCCTTAGCCGTGTCCTCTGTCTCTCCCTCTCACTATCTCTCTCTTTCTCTCTCTCTCACAGTGCGTGCCTCTCTACTCTGTAGAACTATACTATACGTCAAGCTCTTTCAGGTATATATGTGAGTAAACAGAGAAAAAATATGTAGAAGACGGTTACAAACAATGGTTAGGGAAAGTGAAAGGTCATGAGAGAGAGGATTGGAAAATGTGGTGCACCTGCATTTCCTACACAACAAAGAAAGCCAAACGGCGTTCATTCATCCCCCTCTATTAGACACTCCTTTCCTGTTCCTTCCACTTTCGTCGTTATAAGTCTCCAAAAACTCTCCCTCTCCCCCGCCCACTCAACTTCCCACAGTGCATGGATACGTATATATCATAACTTTTCTATACAATGCTTGTACACATCTGTATCCTGGTGTCATTTAATAAAAATATACTATCAGAGTAAAATTTATTTATTAACATTATTATTTTTTAATCAATAATTACAAAGAGCAATCAGACAAAATCTAAATAAACCCTAAAAAGTTGGAACCTAAATATATAACATCATTTCGACGAGTGGATCTCATTAATTTTTTCAGTGGGACTCACTCATCCCACACTTATCCAATAGATAATGAGTATTACTATTTAGACCTAAAAATCTAACCTAATTTGCTAACATAATGATGTGATTTCAGCAGAATCATTTGATCAACACCAAATGTCAATGTTTGATGGGCTCCATAGTCAATCCAAAATTTATAGTGAACTAGGTCAGCAAATTATGTCAGTAAATTAAGTCCCAATAACAATACTCATAAATAATACAATATACATTTACATTTTAAGTTTTGGGTTTTATTTGAGTTATGTAATATTTTTTAATTACAAATCATTCAAATCAAAATAAAAGATCCCAATGAATTTTGGGGGCGTTTCGTTTTGTGCTATTGAAACTTTATCCAAGAACTAATCTATATTACTAATAAAAGTACACTATCAAAAAGTCCTATTAATATGAGTTCTACATTAAGTTTCGATAGCGCAAAACGAACCGCCCCAAGAACTAATCTATATTAAGTTTTGGGTTTTATTTGAGTAATATAATATTTTTTAATGTAGAACTCATATTAATTGGACTTCATTAATGCTAAACTTTTATTTGGGCAAATTTACTCTCATAATAAATACAATACTAACATTATTAATACAAAATTTTTATTAATACAACTTTATTAATATGACACACATCCAAGCCTTTCATATTCTTTCTTTTAAAATATAAAAGTTAACTATTAAAATAATTAAATTTATTTTTATTTATATATCTATTTTCATTAGTTGATAACAAGTTTCTAAATTTTTAAATGAAATTGTATAAATGCACTAAGATCTTATTTAATATAAGATTTATTTTATTATAACTTAGATAATATTATCAAATCTTGACTTTTCATTTTTTCTCTTTTATGTTTTAGTTTCAATACATTCTTTTTAGTTATGTGTATTGCCAATATTACAATCCATTTTATTTTTATCTGTTAACAATGCCACGAATATTCAGTATTACATTAATTTACTTACCACAACTTAACTTAAATTTGCTCAATCAATTATTTATAATTAGATGACCACCATAACTTAAAATAGTTTCTCTTTAGTATTATTCATAATTTAATAAGTGACCGTGATACTTTTTAGTTATATATACCCGAATACCACAAAATATATTTATACCACTACTATGATATTACAAATAAAATTAATCAAAATTATTAGCTTCATGTGAAAAGTTCTAAATCTTACGGGTAGAAGTCTAGAAGAAAGTAATTCATCAAAACATTAAGAGTTAGTAAAAAAAATAAAAATTAATATTCATTCTAAAAAAATGTAGTATACGTCTATCATAAATTACAAAATTTTTAAAATAGGTATATTTAGATTGTTTGATTTATATGTATGTAGTTGCTATTGTATTTATTTGATTGTTTCAAATTTAAATCTTAATTGATCAAAAAAAAAGTTAAAATCTTAATTAAAACAAAATCATAGCTCAAATAGTCCATGTGCAAGGCACGTGTGCATGATCTTATCTATTGAAAGCTGTAGTTCTTGAACCCATTAAAACTAAGCCCTAATCATTTAATTTTGTGACAATTCATTCAAGAGTTCATAAGTGCGAGAGGAGGTTGAGTAGTTAATAGAAGATATTTTTCATTATTGTAATTGTGTACTTGTTATTTTTCTTATTTGAAGCAGGCTAAGGCCACTTTAAAAAATACATGTATTCTCTTGTGTGTGTTCATTAAAAAAAAACCTCCATTGAGACTACAACTAAAAAAATTTGCTTCATGCATTTATGGAATACAAAATTAAAAAGAGTGAAAATAAGTTCAATTTTGACTAGAATTATGAATTATGAACAAAAAGTTAATTAAAAAAAAACTACTATAATTTCCAAGAAATAATTAAACCATTTTGATACAAAAACAAAGGAGTGATAGATTATTTAGTACTTCATGTATAAATCAACTTTCATCATTAATTTATGAAAAGAAAAAGATCTGATCTTTATTTCTAAAAAACGAGCTGATGTGTTCTACAACGTGAAAGTTTTAAAAAATAAATTTTTAAAGGGTTAATCTCAATTTGCATGTCTAAAGTTCGAAGATCCCTCGAATTTAATTGACACCCTCAAAGTTGAAAATGTTAATTTATACCTTGACAGATATAAATATGTATCAATGTGCAATCAAGACTAATTGACGTTAAAAAAGTTTGGGTTAATTATAAGTTACACCCCTCAAAGTTTAAATATTTCATATTTATGATCCAAAAAAAATTTCATCTATTAATATTCGTTAAATAGCTCTCAATTTTGCCGTGTCATAACATCTTAATATCGTGTTCGAATCAATAAAAAAATATTTTTAAAATTTTAAAAAAATTATAAATATCTAATTTTTATTACAATAATCATTTAATAGTTATTTTTTGTCTATAGTTAGACACAATTGTAGACAAAAAATAGTTATTTAAATAGTATTATAAACAAAAAATAGATATTTTTAATTTTAAAAAATATTAAATAGTATTATACGAATTTTCGTAAATGTGAAATATATGACACAACACAATTGACTCGACAAGAAAATATTTTTTGTGATAAAAATATTTTTTTATTGACTCACGACATGAAAATTTTATGATTCAATGAAATTAAGAGCTATTTAGGGAGCATTAATAGATGAAATTCTTTTTGGATCATAACTATGAAATATTTAAACTTTAAAGAGTATAATTTATAATTAACTCAAACTTTTTTAACGGCAAAATAAACAGAGTTAGTTTCAGATGCACATTGATACGAATTTATGTCTTTCAAAGCGTAAATTAATATTTTTAAACTTTGTAGATATAAATTAATATTTAACTGATCTTTTAAAGTTCAAGTTGAGATTAGTTCATTTTTCAATGTTAAATTCAAAATGAGATGGTGGTGCCCATGTGACAAGTAGAACTAATTATAACCAATAATGATAGTCTGGCTAAATCTTTGGACAAAAATTATAGTCGAAATGATGTAAAAACCTAAATTACATAGAGCGAGAGTGAGAGCTATAAAATTCAGAAAAATTTGAGAGTGAAAATACTTTGATAGCATCATAATAATTACAAATAATATATTAAGTGTTTTTTTTGACATTAAGTTTTCAATATAAGCATTTAAATTCATAATACTAATAAAAGATATATTAAATATCTAAGATAAATATTTAAAAACATATAATATATATTATAAATATATGTCTATTTGGCAAGTTCAAATGGGTGTTAGATACTGTAATTTGGAGATATAGTTTGAAGAAAAGTTGAAGGCATTTTCAATGCCTTCTTCAGCTGGGGATGAGAATCCCACGTCGACAAGAAGTGGGATGGTGGAGCTACATAGGGGTGAGGATGGGGACAGGTCCACCCTCAAGTTGTTTTTTAAAAATATTATATATATACTTATATTTTTATATAATTTTTAGGGATAGTCTGGTGATTGATTCTGTATTTTGGTAATTTTAAAATCTCAAGTTCAATCTCTTCTCATATTTTCAAAGGGCTAGCCATCATTGTCCTTTAAAGACACAACTTAAGCCGCGGGTGGTCGGCCATTGAGTTCGAGGAAGTATCTATCTATCTATATATATATATATTACTTGTGTCTATCCTATAATTTTTTTATTTAAATTATTTAATTTTTTTTAGGATTAATTGCACTGGATATTTCCAAAGTATGAGGTTTATTTTATTTTGGTCTCTATTATTTCAATTGCATCATTTTTAGTTCCTGAAAATATTGAATATATTTTTATATGGTCTTTCAAGCAGGCAACGTCTAGATTGTTAACAATTTTTTTATCATAAATTTGTCACATAATACTTAAATATGGATAAAAAAAATAGTTTGGATAATTATTGACCAAATTTTTACTCAATTTTTTGTTAAATAGTTACCCAAATTACATAATTTTGATTAAGAATTATTTAAATTTTGGTCAAAAACTACCCATATTATACATTTTTTTGTCAAGAGTTGCTCAAATTTTGTTTAAGAGTTATCAAAATTATTTTTTGTCTATATTTTAGGTATTACGTGACAAATTTATGATAAAAAATGTTTAGCAATCTGGACATTGTTTAGTTGATGGACCATGTAGAAACATATTCGATACTTTAGATATTAAAATGATGCAATTGAAACATTAAGGACTAAAATGAGACAAACTTCATACTTGGAGACTTATAGTGCAATTAACCCTTTTTTTTTAATTATATTAAGGCTTTTTTCCATATGAGCTTAATTTTATTATTTATGAATTTGTGCAAGCGGAAGTTCTTATAAGTGACCTTTATTTGACTTTTAATTTTTTTATTAAAAATTGCCTCTATTTCTATTCGAGTATTAATTATAGTATTTATTTCTTAAATTTTAGTTTAGTAGTTTTACTATACTAATATCTCAGTGATAATGTTTAGAACATCGTTTATTGAATAAATTTAATGAATTATTAGTGAATAATTGATATTTTTTAATTACAAAAATGATAATTAATTCCATTTTTTTACAACTCATTGGTGTACACGTGAATTCTTCAATTGCTTCAAATCACTTTGGCATAATATGTGCACTAAATTTTGCTTCAAATCACTTACGATCGTTAGAACAATGAATTTCATCATTGATCCGATGACTACAATTAATTTAGTATAAATTTTAGTGCACATAAAATTATCGGTTAATAATTTGTAATAACTTTTGATTAGTAACCCCATGGTGAGAGTGGTTTAAAGGACATATGGATTCTTGTTAACGGACTCAAACAAAACTGAACCGGTGTATACTCTGACAAGTTTTAAAGTAATGATATAGAAGTCCAAAAGCTTTATTCATTGGCTCAATCGGTGCATACTATGTACCATTGTTATTGAATGTAGAATAAGGAAAGTTTAGTTTAATGGTGTCATTATATTTTTTTTAACGTTATTATTATTATTGAAGATCATGCTATTCTTATTAGTTAGTATGTTTAATATAATAAAAATGTTCTAATACTATTGTTTGAGAGTAAAAAAATAAAAATAAAAAGATTTTTAATTTTGTTGATATTTTTTAGTAATATAGATATAGATATAAGTAATTAGGTATAGATGATGATAATTAATCATTTTTTTATATACTAGTTGATGCAAACGTACTTAAATCGTAGAAGCATAAATCAAAACGGTGTATCCGCCCACAATTAGAGGCATAAATCAAAAATGGTGTTACCACCCCTCTAAAAAAAAAAAAACTAAGCCAATCTCGGAAGAATCGTCGAATCAATATCTTGTAATGTAATCAAAACTCAATTATCATAAATAATAAACCATAAAACAAAGAATCGTAGAGGCATAAATCAAAATAGTGTACCCACCCATAATTACTAGAGTAATGTTAGATAGACTTAAAAATTAAACGTAAAATTGCTCTAATTATTATGGAAATTCACGCATACAACTTTGTATATTGCAAGCTTAGAATTACCTAGAATAAATTTCCATTCTCACCGTTACTCTCTCTCCCTCCGGCACTGTCACAAACACTCTCACCATCTCTTCTTTATTCCCTCTCACAGTTCTACATCTCTCTCTTTCTTTCTTCTCTTTCACTAGTTTCTCTCGTCTCTCTGTGGCTATCAAGCAACTCCGGCGACCCTCTCACCCTCCAAGGTTAGTCTACTTTTCTCCCCCTTTTCTCTTTCTCTTCTCAGTTGTTCCTCCACAAAATACATCGTGCATCAGGCACCACTCACACCCAGAAACAAAAAACCACACTCTAGCATGCATACACACACACCTAGCACGCCCTCTCTCCCCAAACACTCCGTTTTCCTACCCACCCACCCACAAAACACACACACACACACTCACATCACTCACTCACATTTTTCATGTTGCACACACAACACACCATTTTCCTTTACAAACACATTTCTTATCACGAGTTTTTGTGAATTTTGCAGTTTGGAGTAATTGTAATTGAAATCACCAACCACAGCCACCACATGTTCGATGAAATTTCTCAAAGAGCCACGGACAAACTACAGTCGCTGCCACCACCATAGGTAATTCCCCTTCCACCCCATCTCTGTCCCTTTCCCTTCACCTCCCTGTACACACGCACACACACACACGGCACAACACAACACACACACCCAACACAGGCGCACAAAATGGGATATGCCATAGCTTAGTGGAAGTGGTATTGAAGTGAAGGTGGTTAGTGGTATTTCGATAATTTTTTAATTTAGAGGTTGGGTAAGCATGGATAGCAAATAAAGTACAGTGGGTGGACCATGAGCTAGGTGGAGTGCATAATGAAGGATGGTTTGGTGGAAATGATTTTTTTCTCCTGTAGAAATTGGAGATTTGAAATGGAGTGCATTAGGTGTTTATTTAATGGTGGACCATGGTTTGGTTGGGGAAAGTGCTACAATGGGGATTTGTTTGTGGTGATTGAAGAAATTCAATATAAAGTTTGGGTCGCTGCGATAGGAGGGCCCCTGAGGATGAATGGTGAGTTATGTTTGTTTTTATGTTAGTTCACTATTAGAACCGCCAACGATGAGGTCACCCACACCTTCAGATTTACTCCACCACTCCATCGCCAAATTCACGGGTTCGGAACTGTTAGGACAGATGTCGGTTGGCTTTGCACCACCTTTTGATGCCGATAGCCTGAATTTGTGAGCATGTGTGTGTTGTCTTTATATTGGAGTGAATCCATTGCCATGTTTTGTTTCTTTTTCCATTGCCTCTTTTCTCGCAGGTGGTATTAAGCAAAATGAATTATTATTGATTTTATTACTCTAATTTTAGTTTCTTGTAATTGGCTTGGCCACATCTTTTAAAAGTCATTTAGAATTTTAGAATTAATTTTCCTATCTTCTTATTTTTTGACCCACGAAACACTTGTACATCCCTACTCAAATAGTTTACTGGAGTATAACACTATGAATTCGGTGAATTCAAAGGTCATTCCGTAATTGTGATCCTCCGATACAGTTATAATTTGCCTTTGTTCTTCGGTTACTCTTTGGTTGCTGAAAATTAGTAGGAAAGTAAATGGGTTTATGTATTTAGCATTCGTGCAATGGTGATTGAATATGGTTTTGATAGTTTATATTGTTTGATTTGTGATAATTCATAGGAAATTAAATGAATTTTTCGATTTAGTAGCCGTGTGTTGGTGATTGAATTGGGTTTTGATAATTCATGAATAAACTTCATTTTCTTCTTTGACATATTTGTAATGGAGTATTACTATGATAGTGTCGATACTTAATTGCAAAGAAATTGAAAAAAATAGACGAATTTGGTCTTCAATTGGTGGATTTTTTCAGTATTTAGTTGGTTTTAGTACTGTAGTATTAGTGAATTGAAATGGGTTTTGATAAATTAAGTTCTTCAATAAATGGTGTCAATAATGTGTCTTTAATATTGTTCTTTGTACTGCTACACAGGTAAAATAAATGTATACAAGTATATTTGCAGTTGACATAATTTTGAGTTGTTTATGTTTTTTGTATTGATGGATTGTTTTGTGTTTTTGTATAAGGATTTGGTAGATTGTCTGTGGTGGTTGTGTTTGCGGCATAGTCAATTGCTTATTTGTTTCAAGCTGGGACAAAGGAACTCACTTCTAAATTGTTTTTCTTTTCATTTCAATTAATATGAGTTTAGTATTGAAACACATAAGTAAATTGAGTTTCTTAATTTTTTTTGGTTTTGTTTGATTTGATTCTTTTGTGTTTTTTAAGTAATTGAAGTTGGTTTGAATCCTATTAAAAAAAATCGTTGAAGTGACTGGTGTAGTTTGCACTTAATTGTAGGTAATCAAAAGACCAAGCTTGCACCAGCAGTTAGAAGAACTTATTCGATAGGATGGAGTGATGCACTTCAGATGTGAAAGACGGTGGCCTTTTTTTTTTTTGGCTCAAGTTTGTTGAATATGTTGTTTCTCCATATTATGATCTTTTATCTACACATTGAAATTCCTGTATATTTTATGTAAGGCAGTAAGTATATATGTGCATGGCAACTTGCAGAAAATGTTGATGCCCAAAACTTCTTTTAGGACTCCTTTTCTTTGGGATTTTTTTTTTTTTATTGGTTTCATTCATGATATTTTGGCAATTTTGGTTTCCTTACAAGCATTAGTAATCTAAATATATATAATTCAAATATATCTAGGCACAGAGAATGCACACACACAACACTCACAGCTTATTGAGTGCTTCTTATTTAATATAATTTTTTTAAAAAAAATTTAGATGGTTGGAGCATTGATCGATGACACCTGTTGAAGGGTGCGTGATTGTACCTCTAGTAACCCATTCATTTGTCGCAGTATTTGAAACTTGTGATTCTTGCATTTCCAATTCCTTTTGGGGTCGATTGTTTTTATCATCTTTTGTATTTTAAGTTCATATAAGGAGGTTGATGACTAAGTTTTTGATTATTAATTGATGGTCTATTTTTTTTCCTTTTCACAAACTTGCAAATTGGGTAAGAATCTATACTATTTTTTTGTCATATGTTTGGGGCATCATATGGAGCACATCTTAGTGTACAATGGACCATTGATCTAACTAAATTTGTTTTGATGATTTCAATAATGGATGGATGAAACTGGCTGTCTAACTTTAGCTTTCTTGTATTGATGACAAATGAGACTTCATTGTTGTAATTTTTCAGGCTTTTGGTTTTGTTGTGGAATTGAGGAAAAAGAAGGGAAAAAAAGATTATTTAACAAGGGCATGCAAAGCATTTTAGTGTAGGAATTTGACAATGCAGTTTGATCATTATTAATGAAACTTCAGAATATGGCCTTTGTTTTGATGTTTATATTTATTTTTTAATTGATATATTATATATAATGATGTATGACCGTTATTCACTGGTTCTAATTTACTTTATTGGAGTTGTTTATATTGCTGATTTATCTAGGCTTAAAAAAAGATTTTAGTCACCAAGTGTTTGACAATATGTATTGGAATTCTATCTAAATAGCTTCTGATCGGTATGTGTAGTTGATATAATTGTAACTTTAATAGGTTTGATTTGAAATTAGTTGTCTAAAGAACTCAATTTGTTATTTTTATTACAAGTCTCTAACAACATGTGCAAGTCACAATGGAGATTGTGCTTAAGATGATAAAGTAAACTACCTTTTACTTTTTCATTTCTCATTTTCATGTCTCATTGAGTTTTGTCCGATTTTGTTCATTGAACTATCAAATTTTTGCATTTGAACATATTTTATAGTTAATTTGTTAGTATTTACTTCTTGTTTATTGCATACAACATTACATAGAGTGCACATCGTGAAAAAGAACATGTACAGTAGTTGACTAAGCTCCCCAAAAACCAATGCTTTATTTTTTTGTGTTGCCTAGTGTCTTCAGGCACGAATTATTCATGGGACCTTGACTATTGAAGTTGGGTTTTTTTTATTTTTCATTAAAATTTATCTTCACGAGAATCTTCATATTGGTAAATATTTTGTGGAGCCTATATTTGAAGCGCAGGTGTGTTAAAAATGAGTGTAAACTTTTGGCTTAGTGCATGTCTATATTTAATGCTTAATTTTTTTGTGTTCATGATTAATTTTTAATTTTTTTGGATTATATCGTACCTTTAAGTACGAATTATTCTTAATCTATATAATAAAACAGCAAAAAACTGAAATTTTATACCCTATTCATTACCCCCAAATCCTTTCAACCTCCTTCACCCAGCATTCCACGGTCAGACATTTTTTTTTCCTTCTTTTCCTCCGCTCCTTTCTCTCTCTCTCTCTCTCTCACCAGCCCCCGCGACATCTCCAGCTCCACCGACACCGCGCCACGGCCTTCTTCGTCTCCAAGGTACCCCTCTTCTCTTCTTCTCTCTCTCAGACACACACCAGATAACAACCCAAATCCCCAGCACTCCCCTTCTGCGAACCCCCTTCTCATCCAAGGTCTCCTATGTCTGAGCAACTCACCCCCTTCTCTACCCCCTCTATGCAACCCACCAGCCCCTACACAACCCCCTCCCTTTGCGCAACCAACCCCCCCCCCCCCCCCCCACACACACACACACACACACACAAACACAAATGGAACACACACCCACGCGCATTGAATGCACACACAAAACACACTTCGCTTACCCCTTCCCCCAGCCCACACCCACACACACACATCGCACAACTCCCCAAATTTGAGAAATACGGCTGTTAAAGTTGAGGTTTTTAATTTGATGGGTCTGGGTTTGTATTAGTCGAAGAGTTTGAGTTTGGGTTCAATGATATTTTGATTTGGATTGTTTTTCGAATTGCGAATTTGAATTTACTTCAATATCATTCACTTATCAAAAAATAAATTGTTGTTTAAAATATTTATATTCCACGACTACCACCGCTTGATTTTGATTTTTTTTGTTTTACAGTGTTTTCAACCACGGCTTATTGCTATGAGATTTAATGCTTTCTTCCACAGACTTCAATACCGTATCTCGATAAATATTGGTGATTGATTTTGAATAAGATCATATGTAACTATGGATTGAAAAAACATGAAATAATAAAAATCATAAAATAAGAAATTATCCACACCGCGTTCTTAGTAGTCGAAAACAAGAGGTATAATACCGAAAAAGTGCATATACCTATATTGTAAGTAGAATGACAAGAATATAGGTTTTGCAAGCATTGGTCTTTTTGAGTCATTTGATGAAAACTGAAGCTGGTCCTCCTAAATTATTGGAGAGCTCTAAAAACAAATAGGAGTTGCACCTGAATTTTCAAACCTGATTAAAATTTTCCAATCAATGGGGACAACCAGCAAGACTAAGTTTGCATTAATCACTATCAAGATTAATACATATTTTTGCACAGTTAATTCTAAAACTTGGATTTTCTTGTATTTTACTATAAAATGCTACTTAAGATCTTTTCTTGTTTATTGTCCTGGGTTAGACTACAATACCGAATTTTACTTTTCGGTACGGTACTGTCATTTATTCTGGGCCATTGATGTAATTTTTTTATTTTTATAGCCGTTGATCAATTTAAAAAAGTGGACACCGATTATCTGCTAAATCGGTAAGTAGGAACTTCCTCCCAAGACTTGGAACCCATACCACAAAAAGGTTGAAACCCACTCCAAAAAATTGAACCCCTACCAAAAATATTGGAACTATACTCAAAAAAGTTAGAACCCACTCCAAACAAAGTTGGAACTCCTACTTAAAAAAAGTTGGAACCCTCAAGAGTGGAACATTTACCCAAAACGTTGGAACCCTTACCCAAAAAAATTAGAACACCAACCGAAAAAGTTGTAACCCTTACCAAAAAAAGTTGAAATTCCTACCCAAATAAGTTGGAATCCTCCCCCACAAGAGTTGGAACCTCTACAAAAAAAATTAGAACACCTGCCTAAAAAAGTAGAACTTCTAACCAAAAAAAGTTAGAACCCCAACCAAAAAAGTTGAAACCCATACCCCAAGAATTGGAACCTCTATCCAAATAAGTTGAAACCCCTACCCAAAAAAGTTGAAAGTCTTAATCAAAAAAGTTGGAACCCATCTCCAAAAAAAGTTGGAAGCCCTACCCAAAAATATTGGAACCCTCCCCTGTTAGAACCCACCTATAGAGTTGGAACCTTGGACGGACAAGTTGGAACTCTCCCACAAGAGTTGGAACTTCAATCCAAAAAGTTGGAACCTTACTCCCAGCAGTTGGAACCACTACCCAAAAGAGTTGGAACCCATACCGAAAAAGTTGGAACTCTTAATCAAAAAAGTTGGCACCCACCCCAAAAAAAGTTGGAAGTCCTACCCAAAAAGTTGAAACACCTGCCCAAAGAGTTGGAACCTCTATTTACAAAAGTTGGAACCTCTGTTCAAAAAAGTTGAAACTATAACAAAAAAAGTTGGAATCTAACCCAAAAAAGTTGGAACCTCTATCAAAATAGTTGGAACTTTTACCCAAAAAAAATTGGAACCTACTTAAAAAAGTTGGACCCCTCCCCCAACTGTTAGAACCCACTGTTTGAACCCACCCCAAGTTGGAACCTTCCCTCAAGAGTTGTAACCTCCAAAAATGACCCAAATAGTTAGAAGCATTATTTACAATTATTTGAATTGTTTGATTTTATTCATTAATTATTCATTGTTAGTAATAATAAAAAATAGAACTATTTATAAAATATTGAATATTTTAGGACTTTTTTTTGATCTAGCTAATTCGACTCACCCAAAAAATTGGACCCAATTCAAAAAAAGTTATAACCCGTTATAACCACACCAAAACATTATTTACAATTCTTTTATTTATTTGATTTTATTCATTATTTATTTGTTGTTATTTATTAAATATTTTTGGATAGTAGGATTTTTTTGATGTAGCGAATTGGAGTCACACAAAAAATTGGAACCCAATCCAAAAATATTATAACCTGAGCTAATTGGAAGCATTATTTACGATTCTTTTAATTTTTTGATTTTATTCATTATTTAATTTTTATTGTTAATAAAAATTGGGACTATTTATAAAAAATTGAATATTTATGGAGATTTTTTTGATTATTTAAGGGATAAAAGTGTGATAGTTAAGATAAAAAGGGATAAAAGTGTTATAGTTAAGGGATAAAAAGGTAATATTTACTTAGGATCGGTCTCCCATTTCTTGGATCGATCCTAAATTCTAAATTACACTTACACCCCACATATTACAATATATTAATCACAAAAACTTTATCTTTCCTTCCACCCACAAAAAGTTTGAACCCTCCCAGGAACCCTACCCACAAAAAGTTGGAACCTTTTCCCAAGAGTTGGAATCTTACAAAAAAGGTTAAAACTCATTCCAAAAAAGTTGAACCCCTACCAAAAATATTGGAACCCTACCCAAAAAAAGTTAGAACCCACCCAAAAAAAAGTTGGAACTCCTACCCAAAAAAAGTTGGAACATCTACCTAAAACTTTGGAATCGTACCCAAAAAAGTTAGAACACTAACCGAAAATGTTGTAACTCCTACTCAAAAAAGTTAGAATCCCTACCCAAATAAGTTAGAACTCTCTCCCAACTGTTAAAATCTACCAAGAGTTGGAACCTCTAAAAAAGTTGGAACCCTTCCCCCACAAGAGTTGAAACCTCTATCAAAAAGTTAGAACACCTGCTTAAAAAGGTTGAACCCCTAATCAAAAAAGTTAGAACCCTATCCAAAAAAGTTGAAACCCATTCCCCAAGAATTGGAACCTTTATCCAAATAAGTTGGAACTCTATCAAAAAAAGTTGAAATCCTCCCCCCAACTATTAGAACCACCAAGAGTTGAACCTCTAAAAAAGTTGGAACCCTCTCCCCACAAGAGTTGGAACCTTTACACAAAAAGTTAGAACACCTACCTAAAAAAGTTGAACCTTTAACAAAAAAAGTTAGAACTCTATCCAAACAAGTTGAAACTCCTAACCAAAAAAGTTGAAACTTACCCCAAAAAAGTTGGAACCCCTACCCCAAGAGTTGGAACATCTACCCAAAAAAATTAGAATCCCTACCCAAAAATATTGGAACCCTCCCCCAACTGTTAGAACCCACCTATAGAGTTGGAACCTTGGACAAGTTGGAACTCTCTCACAAGAGTTGGAATCCTACCCCCAACAATTGGAACATCTACCAAAAAAAATTGGAATCCCTACCCAAAAATATCGGAACCCTCCCCCAACTGTTAGAACCCACCTATAGAGTTGGAACCTTGGACAAGTTGGAACTCTCCACAAGAGTTAGAACCTCAACGAAAAAGTTGGAACCCTACCCCCAACAGTTGGAACCTTTACCCAAAAAAATTGGAACCCCTACCAAAAAAATTTGGAACTCTTAATCAAAAAAGTTGGAAGCCCTACCAAAAAATATTGGAACCGAACCTTGGACAAGTTGAAACTCTCCCACAAGAGTTGGAACCTCAACCCAAGTTAGAACCCTACCCCCAACAATTGAAACCTCTACCTAAAAACGTTGGAACCCTTACACAAAAAAGTTGGAACTCTTAATTAAAAAAGTTGCAACCCACCCTAAAAAAAGTTGGAAGCCTTACCCGAAGAGTTGGAACCTCTACCCAAAAAATTGAAACTCAAAAAAGTTGGAACCCTATCAACACAGTTGGAACTTCTACCAAAAAAAAATTTGAACACTTCTAAAAAAAGTTGGACCCCTCCTCCAACTGTTAGAACCCACCCCAATTGTTAGAACCCACCCGAAGTTGAAACCTCAAAAAAGTTGTAACTTCCAAAAATGAAGCCTAACCCAAATAATTGGAAGCATTATTTACAATTATTTGAATTTTTTTATTTTATTCATTATTTATTTATTGTTAATAAAAAATGGAACTATTTATAAAATATTGAATATTTTAGGATTTTTTTTTGATTTAGCTAATCCGACTCACCCAAAAAATTGGAATCCAATTCAAAAAAAGTTATACCCAGTTATAACCACACCAAAGCATTATTTACAATTTATTTATTTATTTATTTTATTTATTATTTATTTGTTGTTATTTAAAAAATATTGAATATTTTTGGACAGTAGCATTTTTTTGATGTAGCGAATTGGAGTCACCCAAAAAATTGGAACCCAATCCAAAAATATTATAACCTGACCCAATTGGAAGCATTATTTACGATTCTTTTAATTTTTTGATTTTATTCATTATTTAATTTTTTTTGTTAATAAAAATTGGGACTATTTATAAAAAATTGAATATTTTTAGGGATTTTTTTGATTATTTAAGGATAGAAGTGTGATAGTTAAGAAAAAAAAGGGATAAAAGTGTTATAGTTAAGGGATAAAAGGGTGATATTTATCGAGGATCGGTCTCCCATATCTTGGACCGGTCCAAAATGTTTCACATTATAAATTACACTTAGACCCCACATATTACAATATATTATTTTTTTATTTTAACATTCACAAATCACAAAAACCTTATCCCTCCCTCCACCCACTTTCCCGCCTAAAGACTATTACTGCTCTTTGCCTTCCCTCCATCTTGCCTTCCCTCTATTTCTTTCACGGTACAAAAATATTTGTTTGTTTGGTTTTGATTTTGTTGAGTCTTCGAGATTATTGTGAAACTCCATTATTTTTTTTTGGGTGAATATTGTCTTTGATAATCCATTGGTGATCCAAGTCTTGATCAGATATAATGTAAGTGAACGTTTTTTTTAGTTAATAGCGTAATTTATATGGTGAAGCCATTTTTGTGGTTATTGGTTTATTTTATGTTTATGGTGAAGAAGGAACATAAAGCTGAAGCTATTAGGGTGAAGAAGGAACATGAAGTTCAAGATATTAAGTCATCTCGCCCAAGTTCTTGGTTTTTTTACTAGTGGGAGATTTTTTTAAATCTACTAAATTATTTGTGTTGATCTTATTTTTTATTCATATGATCTAATCGATGCATGATTTCACTATAGCAAGGATTGTCTGAAGACAATCAAAGGGAAGAAAATAAAAAAATTGGATCATGGGGTATAAATGATATTATATTGATCTTTATCTTTTATTCTAATGATCTTATTAATGCTTGTTTCCATTTTACCAAAGATTGTTTGTCTTCATCTCATGTACAACATTTCGCTACTCAATCATCAGGCCATGAAAGAACTTGGCATCCAATGAAAGAATTTGAAACATTGCGAGAAAGAAAAATATTTAGAGATGACCAAGTCGTCAAAAGAAGAGTATTATAATCGAGTCGTAAAGAGAACTCTAACAAAAAAGAAAATGTTCAAAACTATAATATTTTAAATAGTTTATCTGTTTTTTTTTCTTATACAACTTTTATGGAGGATGGATGACTCTTCCTCTCTTGCTTCCTTGCATCTAGCTTCTGTTGGAGGGGATGTCCCTGTTGTTTTGTTCCCTGATGCAACCTCTTATGCTAACTGTTAATTGGCTTGCTGGGCTGCATTGGGGTGATTTAATTCCTATTTGGAGCCTCTTCAACTTACTGTTGCTGTTAGGGTTTTGACCCAACTGATTCATTTATTCTGGATTGCATAGGGAGGATACCTTCAATTAGGGCATCCTACAGACTTGTGTTTTGGGGGTTTGACTTTTTGGGTTTGTACATTTGGGTATTCCCCTTGTATATTTGATTCCCTATTAATACAATTTACTTTCCGAAAAAAAAAAATCTTGTTTTAAGGATTTTCGATGTTAATTTTATGAATTGAATGAATTTGAATATAAATTAGATGATATTGAATGTTACGAATTAAATGTTTATTAGTTGAATTTTAACGTTAATTTAATGAATTATATGTTTATTAGGTAAAATTAAATGTTGATTTGAAAAATTGAATGTTAATTTTGTGTAAATTTGATGAATTGAGTTTTAATTGGATGAAATTGCATGTTTGATATTGATGTGATAAATTAACTATTTATTGAATGATTTTAGATGTTAATTTGATGAATTATAATATTAAAAGGTTAAAAATGTAATATAAAAAGGTTAAAAGTATAATATTAAAGGACAAAAGTGTAATATGTAATACAGGATCGGTCTTTCATTTCCAGGGTCTTAATTAAATTACACTTACACCCATGAAGTATAACAATATTTTTATTTTGTTCTTTCAACTAATATTTTTATTCCACAACTATTATTTTTTTTGAAGATAAAATATAGGGGTGTGGTATCAGTTTCGTGTTGTGTCACTTTCGGTCGTGTTAATAAAAAAATATTTAATTTGACAATGATTAATATAATATTATTTAAAAATTATAAAAAATTATAAAATTCTTATTTTTTATCTAAAATATTTATTAAATAATTATTTTCTATCTACAATACTCATTTATTACTTGTGTCAATGAATCATGTAATTTTCAGATTCGTGTCGAGTCAAAAAATTGACACCCCTAATAAAATACATAGGCAAAGTAAAAGTAAAATAATTTTTTCTTAAATATAACTGATATTAATAATTGGGTTATCGGGTACAACTCTATTCGATACAAGTTTAATGGATGGATTACAATTGGAGTGGATATGGTATAATTTTTGGTTAACTACAATTGTTTTGATTAACTACATGTCTTATAGCTACTACCGAAAATAATCGGTTGCATCGGTTTTAATGGATTTTAAAAAGACACGTGTCTACCCTAAACAAAATGATATAATAAATATAAATATGTTATATAACATGATTAGTTAGGAAAAAAAAATTAAAGTGTCTATCCTAAACAAAATTCCTAATTTCGTCTCTATGAAAACTAACAACTATATATCTATAATATAAAATATGATATATTTTAATAACTTCATCTAACGATTTCAAATAGATTCATTAAACGACTACTAATATCCTTCTCAAAATCATCCACTTTATACTGTACTTACAAGCACAGGTCACGCTCGTCTTCTATAAAAAATGAGGGGTCCTTTAGTACAACAAATTAGCAAATGGCGTAGCCTTTAGGCGGAAAAGTCTTAAAATAAGATTGAGTACAGCTGGAGGCTTGGGATTTGGAGTTTAAAATTTTATTAAAATTATTTTTTATTGATGTTTTTTAAAATTGGTGAATTTGCCAAACGGAATTTTCAAATTTATGAAACTAAAAACACAAATTTATAGTGAATTCGCTTTGAAAGCGTGGGTTAAATACTAATGTAGAAACCCCTCGATCCAAACAAATAATTGGGCTTAATAATAATAATTTAAAGATTACGTCTATATATTTTTATTGGTTGTTGGTTTTTCAATTTCTACTACTAGAAATGTGAAAGTCGAAAATTTGACGCTTTGACTTTTAGAGATTAGCGACTACCGCTTTCGCTATTACAATTTAAGTTTGAGGTTCAAATCTCATTATTCACCTCTCTTATAATAGTGTCCGTCAAAAAAAAGAAATTTTTGACTCAAACTATTATAGAACACATAAGAATCCTTTTTTTTTTTCCTGGTAAATATGGACCCAATACAAATCCAAGTAACTTGACCCATATGAGACCTGTGGATTGTGGCTATTCCATATGTCCAACAGTTAATTAACAAGACTACAATAACACTTACTGTTCTTTTTTTTCAAAAAACAAAGGTGAAGATACCCTTAACTTGCCAACCCTTTTCAGCCACTAAACCAGTTATAATCGACACCGAGGGAAGCCTTTCTTCAATTGGCCCCTAACACTGGTATTGTTTGAATTTAAAAAATTGGATAGAATTTTTTATTTTAATTCCAAATCCAACTTCCATACCAAATATTATTGCCCAAGTACTCTATATTTCTGGTTGAACCTGATGACGTCTTTGGTAGGGTAAATGAAAAGATGAAAAGAAGGAGAATTCAATGAATGAATCATTTTTTCTTTCATTTTTGTTTGGTAAGAGAGATGAGAAGTAGTAAGAATTGATTTTCTTTGTGTTTAGTATGGATGAAAAAGTCAAAGGAGGAAAAAGAGTATAGATACATATTTTATCATTATATCTATGTATAAATTTGTGTATATAAATAAATAATATTATATGCATATTATAAAAATAAATAACATACATTTTAACATAACTAATTTTTTTTTTACTTTTTCTCATAATTTTAGAGGGATAGATTTTGGTGAGTTAAAAAAGATAACTAATCATTCAATTTTTTTTTCTTATTAAACATAATATTTTATCTATTATTTAAAATTTTCATCTTCCGCTTTTTCTATCATACCAAACATAGCCCAACTTAGTTAACACTTGCAGGCCTCATTACTTCTCTTGTTGTATTGTTCTATTGATTTGTTGCTATCAAAATAATTTCTTTATGCCCATCAAAAGACCTCGAGATGCTAATCCACGAAAAATGATATGAGAAATTCAAAGGAACTCGTATACAAAATGAGGGTGATCCGTGAAAATATATTGGGTTTTTACTCGTGTAACGGAATTATTTTCAAACAACTTGAACAACTTATAACGACATTTATCTTGCATATCACTAGGAAGCTTGAAATCTTTACAAAAGGCTTTATAAAGCTATCGTTTCAATTCATATTTAGCCGGAACCAATTATGCTTGTGATCTCATATATTTCACCTCTAAGACACCTTATTGAGCTTTCCCCTCATCTTTTTACAGAATGCCGTTTCACAGTAGTAAAGTCTCATCTTGTGTGTTGACCAAAGTGACAATAGTCACATTGAATCCTCAAATATGTTTAAAAATCTCAAAATGCTCTTCCAACTCTGGAGAGGATTGCAAAACTCTATTTCCATCGAGAATTGAATATAATTTTTCTGTGTTTCGACCAAAGAATCCAATAGAGACATTACTGTGGAGTTTCGTGCTTTCTTAACGAAGTCTTTCCATTATGTATAAATTTCTAATTGAGCAAAATTCCTTGGCCAAATTTTCATTTTCGCCATTTTCGATTATGAATTTGTGCAGTCTTTGGTACTATTCTTATTTTATATGATCTGAGAACTTTCATAACATGGCGTGATTCAATTTGAGCTACGAATCCTAAGGGTACATTTCCCATTTTGTTTTTAATATACAAGCATACATCAATGGATTTAGTCTATTCTTTTAAAAGGAGGAAAATAACCACCATGTGACCTTGTGAGACCTAATCCCCATACCATATCAAGGATAACAACTCATTAAAACTCAATCAAACCCACTCTCCTTAACGAGGAATAACTTTGCTAGCCCATAATATAAAATGGATCTTGAACAGAGGAGATACTGGTATTAATAATGAGAATAACAGATAAACTAAGCATGTCACACACCTGGTTCTTTTTTTTTTTTTTTTTTGGGGGGGGGGGTTATTTAAATTGGATAATCAGAGCATTTAACGAACTCTCAAAGTAAACTTACGTCCAACGGATTTGCAATTTGAGCATTTATTTAATATCATAGTCCACGAACTCAAATTATACATTCATCCAAAATATAGTCCATTAATCGACACTATTAAACCCTCGTAGGCTTCGAAAAAGCACCAAAGCAGTAAAAACACAAGTCATAAATCTGGAATTTTCTCAAACATTAACCTGAAATATAATATAAGCCAACTGAGCACAAACATTTAAGATAACTTTGGGAAGAAACCCCCACCATTTCTTGGTCTAGTCTCTCCAAAAATGCTAGGATAAGCCACACTCAATAAGAAGAACAACTACTAAGTTTTAACCACATCTTGTATAATATGTGTCAATTCTTGTAAGTTCATATCGAATAATATTTATTGTAACAACCTGCTTAAAATATAGGATGAGGCATTTTATAAACATTAACAAAATATATGCCATGCGCCTGCGAATAATTTCAAGTTTCAATAGAGCACGTAACCAATCTTACCCATTCATGTCATGGGTCGCACTAGACTTTCAATCTCAATCTTGATCTCTATCCATTTATGTCAATACCTTGTTTGCTATGAACAAACACTTTGGGAACTCCAGGTCCCTTTGAGGGCTCTAACCTTGGGTGTACCCCACCCCTTCGTCCTTAGATGCTTTCAATCAAGGCATGATTAAACCCGCACCTCGACGGATGCTACGCTTGATCAATACTTGTTTCGGGTCTTTCACCCAAGAGAGGAATGATCCTTGCTTACTTGTCCCAATTTCGTTTCAAGAATTATCATTTCACGCGTCTCAAAGTTGGTTAAGCACACTAACCGAAATAACCACAATGGTGCATTTACCATCATGATAACAACCAAAATGCAAATAACATAATCATAAATAATCATTTCAATATCACTTTAACACCCTTCACACATGATACTTATCTTGTAAATTTTCATATATATTGGTAGTTTAATTTCCATAAGTAATCACACTTTTACTTGAACAATCAATATATATACATATTTTTCATCACCATGAGAGTAGTTTATAACTTCAAGAAAGTACCATCTTAAAGACTACACGTGATTTGGTGGTCTTTCCACACAGTTTTAATCTTTTGGGTTCATTCGTGAATCTTTAGGAACTTCAACGTGCAATTAGAGATCATTTTGTAATATTCAAAAATATTTCATACTTATTGGGGTCAATGTATAATTTTAGAAACATTTTCAAACTACTGGAAATACTGATTTGGTATTTGGAAATGTTTTTATAAACTTCCGTGGTCATTGTATAATTTCACAAAGCTCATAGGTATAACATGTTTAAGGTTAAGGAGACCTTTCTGGAATTAAACCAAAATTTCATTCATCTTCTTCAACGTTCAGAACCCTGCATCAGTAAAGCTTCTTCTCCACTTTTTTCTTTTTCTGCCATAAATCATTTCTTTATTCATTACTTTCAAATCCAAAACTCCCCATTCATCACCAAGGACCTAGATTACTTTTCAATAAATTTTCATCCCCGTCCTTAAACTTCTCCTCTTCTAACAATGGAGCTTCTCTCTCTCTCTCTCTCTCTCTCTGTCGGCTTTCCTTTCAATACCAAGGCTGCCAGATTATTTTTCTCCCCATCTTTCATTTGTTTTGCCTCTATTTATACACTAAGAAGGAGAGGGGCTTCTGTCCAATTAATTAGTAAGTCATAGCTATGATAAGGGGGCGGCAATGGCATGGTAATTATGTTCCTTGCCTTCCAATGTCAGCTAAATAGTCATGGCAGGCTGCCATGACTGATAATGCTATTTTTTTTTATGGGTAAATTTATTAAATTTCATTTAATTAATTTAAATTAAGTTAATTTAACCTCGGTACTAAACATAGTCAATATTATATTAGTCCGACTCGTTTTTCATGAGAGGAATTCAACGGTGAAATCCATTTCTTCATCTAAATTTTCTATTAAAAGTCAAAATTTTTGATAACACTAATAGATATAATTATAAATAGCGGGTTTTCACGAAGCAACACAAGAAAGCTCCAACACAAATTAATGCTGCCAGGAGAAAAACTGCACTCTGTACAGCATAATCATATGGAAGATAAAATGCTTGAGAAAATAAATTTTTCTTTGAGCATAATCATATTCTAAACATCTTCACCAGCAATGAATATAACAATAATATACAAAGGGACTACGTGTTCCCTCAAAGTAAACCACGTAGCAAAAAAAGAGAAGTGGCAATTCACCTCCAATTTGCAGCTTACTCTGCCATCAATTCCTTCCGAAGGCTTTTGTCCACTCTTCCTGTTGATTTATGATATACACTTAATTATAGGACACCGAAATAATGACAGACACCAATGTAGAAACACTTCCATAACATTTAGCAATTGCAACCATGGTTA
>CAUOFW020005370.1:0-27459 GCA_963454935.2 Ilex paraguariensis
CTGATCATTTTACAGGTACTGACACTTTACTCTCTAGCACACCTAAAGCTACCTCCTCTCCTATGTCCCTCAAGCTTCATTTGAGATTGTGGATCCACCTTTACGTCAATTCACACGCATTCATAAGTCCACAAAGTTACCAGATTTTACTTATTCTTATTATTCTTCATCTTTTACTTCCTTTTTAGCTTATATTCATTGTCTCTCTGAGCCCTCTTCCTATAAAGAGGCAATTCTTAACCCTCTTTGGTAGCAAGTTATGGATGAGAAACTTTCCACTTTGCATAAAACAGGTACTTGGGATTTGGTTCCTCTACCTCCTGGTAAGAGTGTTGTTGGCTGTCGGTGGTGTATAAAATTAAGATCAATTCTGATGGATCTGTTGAGCAATACAAAGCTAGGTTAGTTGCAAAAAGGTACTCTCAACAGTATGATATGGATTATGAGGAGACATTTACTCCTGTTACAAAAATGACTACTATTCGTACTATTATTGCAGTTGCTTCGGTTCGTCAGTGGCATATCTCTCAACTTGATGTTAAAAATGTCTTCTTGAATGAGGATCTTCAAGAAGAAGTTTATATGGCTCCCTCTCCTGGTGTTTTACATGATTTTGGGTATGTTTGCAAGCTCAAGAAAACGTTATATGGTCTCAAACAAGCACCTCGTGCTTGGTTTGAGAAATTTTCTGTTGTGATCTCTTCCCTTGGGTTTACTTCTAGTAGTCATGATTCTGCTCTTTTTGTTAAGTGCACTGATGCAGGTCGTATCATTCTGTCTTTATATGTTGATGACATAATTATTACTGGTGATGATATTAATGGTATTTCAGTTTTGAAGACAGAGTTAGCTAGACAGTTTGAAATGAAGGATTTGGGTTCTCTACGATATTTCTTGGGTATTGAGGTAGCCTACTCACCCAGAGGTTATCTTCTTTCTCAGTCGAAATATGTTACAGATATTCTTGAGCGAGCAAGACTTACTGATAATAAGACTGTAGATACTCCCATTAAGATTAACGCAAAGTATTCCTCTTCTGATGGTTTTACCTTTGTCAAATCCCACTTTATACCGTACTATTGTTAGGAGCTTGGTATATCTCACTATTACTCGTCTAGATATTGCATATGTTGTTCATGTTGTTAGTCAATTTGTTGTTTCTCCTACTACAGTTCATTGGGCAGCGATTCTTCGTATTTTGAGGTATATTCGGGGTATAGTCTTTCAGAGCCTTTTACTTAAATCCACCTCTTCCTTGGAGATGTGTGCATACTCTGATGTTGATCATGGCAGTGATCCTACAGATCGTAAATCTGTTACTGATTTTTGTATCTTTTTGGGTGATTCTCTTATTTCTTGGAAGAACAAGAAACAATCTATTGTTTCTCAATCTTCAACCGAAACAGAATATCGTGCTATGACATCTACTACCAAAGAGATTGTTTGGTTACGTTGGTTACTTGCAGATATGGGAGTTTCTCTTTCTCATCCCACTCCTATGTATTGTGACAACCGGAGTTCTATTCAGATTGCTCACAACTCGATTTTTCATGAACGAACTAAGCACATTGAGATCGATTGTCATCTTACTCGTCATCATCTCAAGCATGACACCATTACTTTGCCCTTTGTTTCTTCTTCTTTGCAGATTGCAGATTTCTTTACCAAGTCGCATTCTATTTCCCATTTTCATTTTCTAGTTGGCAAACTCTCGATGCTTGTCGTTGCTGCATCATGAGTTTGAGGGGAGATGTTAAGAAATATAGGGTTATTTTGTTTATTAAGGGTAGAATAGTCCTTTACTTTCTCTGCTTTGTTTAGCTTATATATAATCTCTTTGTATTTAGGTTAAATTACTTCCTTGTATTTCAATTCAATTATGCAGTATCAATAAAACTCTAGCCTCCTCTTTTCTTATCTCTTGTATTTCTTTAGATTGTTCAACACTTCTAACCTGTATTATTTAAAGGAGAAGGTTGAGCTACTAAGCTCTTAATAGGCTTATAAAAATGTTGTAATTGGAGGGACACTTCAACTAAGCTTACTTATATAAGTATGGAATTGGAGCCGCTTCTTATAAGCTAGGGTTGACTCTAGAATGCTTATGAAATTAAAGTATAGACACGAGATCATTTATATATATATATATAAAGGATTTGAAGATTTATGTGTAAATATGATCTGGCTAGTCAAAGTGGATAGTTAGTTCAAAGACACATCTACTATGCATACTCAATTAGTCTTCCGTTTAGCCATTTGTTCCTATGCATTATTTTGAAAATGATGGGGGAATGTTAAAGTATTTTTGGGTAAGTTTATTTTTCAAAAATTCTTTGTGATTTTCGGGAGAAGTTGAAAATGTGTGACGTAAAAAAAACATGAAAGAATACTAATTCAAAGTTAGTGACTTTTCACTAAAGACACCTACACCACTTCATAAAAGTTGTCATTAAAATCTTTGGTTAAAAGATACCATTATAAATGACCACAAATTTTCATAAAATCACATTTGATATCTCTTAAACTAAAAGACATTATTTCAAATGGTTCCACCTTTTTTAAAAAGTTACTAATGAATCTATAAATAGGTGATGTCTTACATTCTAAAAATATTTAATTGAACAATTCTATACTTTCTACCATAATTACTCTCTTAGTCTTCTCTCCATTCTTTCAAATTCATGTACATTTATTCATAAAAGTCATCATTAAAACCCTTTTCTATTCAATCTAGTTTTCTATTTGCTGCAGATGTAGAATACTAGAAGTTGACTATTTGATTTCGTTAATGTATTTGAGTACATAGATATGTTTGAAGAGCTTTATTGTATCTTGAGAACATATTTGTAAAATTTCTGGTCCACACATTTCTAAACAACCAGTGGGAACAAATACTGTTTTTAAGAAAGTGTTATCGAACATGTTTTAAAGCAATTTTTATTACTGCGGTGCAGTCCCTACAATTAAATTTTCTAACAGAGTAACGATCCCTGAGTTTTATTCAATAGTTCATTTTGCAGGAAGATGTACACTTTATTCGTTCATTTGTCTCAAAACCAAACATTCAATTTTCATGTCATCATCAATCAAAAGTGCGAGGATTTTTTCCGGTTTATTTACCTACGAAACTAATTATAAGAGTCATATGTAGAATTACAACATATCATACAATAGCAAACTGGAGAAGGGTTAATTGGCTATCATATAAAATGAGGGGTTAATTGCTTTTTATCTGCCTATGGTGGCCAGAAGCATTTTATCTACTTAACGTTTAAAATAATGCATATTACTCTCTTGTACTTATGTACCAAAGTGAAATAGTTACTTTTATCATCCAAGTTAACGGAAATTGTGCTCCACACGTCCAAAATATGTTGTGGGTTTTGTTTTCATTGTTTCCTTCTAAAAAAACATTATCTAAGTACCTAAAATACCTTTTATAATATATGGTATAATACCTAAATAAGTAAGGTACTGGTCCCATATCAAAAAACGTGTAAGAAAAACGTAAGTGATTTTCGACCACGAATCAAAACCTCACTTGAGGGAAAAAGAGACTCAGCATGTGTTGCTTGAAATGTGTTAGTTTGTTGTCATATTCCATTAGTGTTATGGTCAAGAGTAAATCAGACAAAAAAGTCTGATTTTAAAATTTGGATATTATGGTAATTTTTTAATTTCATTAACGACGGCAATTACTTCACGTTGTTATATAACTATAAGGGGGTAATATGCATAATTTTAAACGTTAAGTAGATAAAGTGTTTCTAGCCGAAACGGTAAAAAATAATTAACCCTAAAATGAATAACTTTGAAGCAAAATGTTTAGGGGATTATAGCAGTGAGTGTCTACGTTAGCCCCCAGCAGGCCTGAACCAACAATGAAGGCTTGTTGATAATTTTTGAAGATCCACCAGAAACAAAAAATCACCGTTATTTGTAGTTTATTATTCAGTCTTTCTTTCATTTTCATTGTAGGCAGGGCTTAGAATGGGATGCAATCAGAATAGCAAGTTCAGATTCACCTATTTGAGTTGGTTCGCGATTTGTTAAGCTGAAAATCATAAAGCTGATTGAATCCTCATGCTTTATATCAAAATGAATAGTATCATTGATTTACAGATCTACAAATGCGAGAACAAGTTTGAATCTATGCAATGGCCGGTGTTACAAAATTTCAGTAATCTAACAAATATAAAAGAAAAACAAAACGGGAGATCATTGTGCATGTGAGTGTCTTATCCCCTAGATCAAATGTCCATCCTCCATCTCTGGTTGCTGCTATCTCGGCCCTGAAAGTCGTACAGCTGAAAGATAGGCATCACTGTTGCTGTCTGAGGGCCCCGACGAAGTGCCCTCCTCACTGACAGTTTTGAAGATATTTGGGAAGAGGCGAGAACGCATCGGGGAAGATGTTGGTGGCTGAGGGACTGGAGAAAGGCCTTCAAGCATTTGGACTACTTTTGTCATTGGTGGTCTTAGATACATGTCATCCTGTATACACCACAAAGCAACCTTGACAGCTATGGCCACCCTTCCATCCTCATCATCAAACGTCAACTTCGAGTCAAAAATGTCCCTTAATTTTCCTTCTTCCATCATCTTAAAAGCATAGGATGGGAAGTGGGATTTTTCTGAAGTTTCCAAGGCGTCATAGTTTTTTCTTCCCCCAATGATCTCAAGCAACACCATTCCATAGCTATAAACATCGCTCTTCTCTGATATAGCATAGTTCGTGATCCATTCTGGTGCTAGGTACCCCCTGGTGCCCCTTAGTGTTGTGAAAACATGGCTTTGTTCTCTATTCATTAGCTTAGCAAGACCAAAATCCGACACTTTGGCCAGGTAGTGATCATCAAGAAGCACATTTTCAGGCTTTATGTCGCAATGGACAATCTTCACATCACAATCCTCGTGGAGATAAGCTAATCCTTTAGCCGTACCCAATGCAATATTGTATCTTGTATTCCAATCCAACATCATGTTCTCTTTGTTTTGCCTAAATAGCCATTTATCCAAAGACCCATTGGCCATGTACTCGTAAGCAAGGAGCCGGTGGCTTCCTTCAGCACAGAAGCCTTTGAGCCTCACTAAGTGGTGATGATGGATGCTGCCAATGATACTAACTTCAGCTCGAAACTCTTTCTTTCCCTGGCCAATGCCTTCCAATTGCTTTACGGCCAATTGGGTTCCATCTGGAAGAAGCCCTTGATAGACTGAGCCAAACCCTCCTTGTCCAAGTTTAACAGTGAAGTTATTGGTAGCAGTTTCAAGATCTTTGTAAGTGAAACGAATGGGCATCCCAGCTAAACCCTCCAAGAAATTATCCTCTTCAGATGCTTCTTTAGGAGACTCTGGCAATTTCTGATTTTTCTTCTTATAGTAACGATATCCTGCAAAAAATAGTCCAAATATAACAAGTACTGTCGCAACAACTATGATGATAACAAAAGGGAAGCGTGTGCTTCCACCTCCTCCAGGATTTCCCCCATTGCCTCCAGTACTCTGGACCTTAATGTATGAAACAAAATCAGCACCATTGCTTGAGCCTTGCAAGCTTCCTATCTGGTCAAAGAGAAAGCAATGCCCGGAACTGTTTTCAAAGAACATAGTAACGCACGAGCAGTTTCCAAGGCAAGAATCTTTGCAACCATTTAAATCAGTGGTTGAAGAGGGCGAAACAAATCCAAGCGCAAAATAGTTGAGCCCATCCCCGGCATTCACAAGGTCCATAGAACCGTTTGATTCTTTGCATGGAGAGCCAATCCCCATTTTGCATGTTGAGTCCAGGCCTAAAGGGCACTGGCACGTGTTGCCACTATAACAAACATAAACTGGATCACAGGCCTCAGGAGTGCTGCACGAATCGCTTGGTATGTTTGTGGCAGAATTAACAGTTTGACCTCTGGTTTGAAGATTTATGAAAGTGATAGAGCCTTGGAACCCTAAAACTGCAATCCAAGTGGCATTTGAATCAGTATTATCGGAAAAAGTGAATTGCCAGAGTAACACTCTGTTTTGATCATAAAACCTCCATGAATTGGCCTCAAGAGTCGCGATATTGATAATCCCACCATCTGTGTTAATAGTTCTTCGACTGTCCTTTCTCATGGACCAATATGGCTGGGGAGTTGGGAAATCTGCAGAGAGAATCATATCACCCGACTTGATTCCAAGAGAATAAGTCAAATTCCTTGAGTTGGGATTGCTTACTAGTTTCATCCCTTCAATGAAGTCTTGATTTGACAGAAGTGTATCAGTTGGATGGCTAAAACTCTGCCAAATTACACTACTGTCGTTCCCAATCAAAATCAAATTACCCGAGTCTAGTAATTCAATGGCAGAAACACCTTTCTTGGCTGTATCCGTGGACCAAACTACATTTCCACCACTTTTTAAGTAAGCATTTCCACCATCATCAAACACAAAATCATCAGAATTTCCAACTGGAGAGGCTCTATTTGCAGACCAAACTTTTGTTGAGCTGCTCATGTGAATGATCGCAAGCAGAAACAAGGTGACATCTTGGGTGGTAGTGAAGCCAAACCCAAAATTCGAGTTATTGGATACTAGAAACACCCCATCATTATCAATCCAGTTCATTTGAGATCCTTTAAATCCTGGATTCAACTTGCCGATATTTTGGACACTAGCCACACAAGTTTTAGGCATATAGAAAATAAATAACCACATTCCTATGAAATACAAGAATCCCGAATTCCCCATGACCATACCAAGAGGTAAATTCAGCTGAATTTTGGACCGTCAAAAGTCAAAGAGAAAGAAGAGAATTGATTCAAAGTAATGGGAAGATAAAACTTGGATACCACCAAAGGAAAGAAACAGATAAGAAAGAGCCCTTGAACAGTTCAACCAATCTGAAATTCTATATTCAGCTCTACCAGGAAAACTTTGCACAAGAAAGTATAGAACTCGGAAACCTAAATTATAAAACTAGGAAAGAACACAGAGGAGACATGTAAAACTGAAATTCTGTTACAACAAAACCCAAATATTGAGATTAAAAAAGATGACCAAAAGCCCCAAACAGAATCAACACCAAGCTGAATTGTGAAAGCAAAAAGAGAGAATCATATATGACAATTCATGGGTATTCTTCATTTAATCACAAATTAACAGTAACTTCCAGAAACACAATTCAAAAAAGCCACCAAGAACACCAAAATTCAACAAAGGCCCACATGAATTGAGACCGGGCAAGAAGAGAAAAACCAATAACAATCAATGGGTACTCTTCATTTAGAAATGAAATGGAACCCATTTGCAGAAACAAGCAGCTGTATTAAGGGGACACTAATGGAGAGTAGAGGGAGGTGCTGGGTACATACCAGTGAGAGGTAGCAATCAATTGAATACTTTGGCTCGCTCTGGAGAGAGAAAACAAGTGGATTCACAGACATGGGTCTCTGGCTTTTTCCTGAATTAAAGACCAAATAGAATCAGATGAACCTGGTTCTGATATTGTCAAAGAATTGCAGAGATCTGAGGTGGGTTCTATCTTTTTCCTGAAACTGTTCACCTAAGTAGCTAGGATTTAATCTGTTTGTTGATGTTAATCCAAAAAACAAAATAAATAGAAACTGTTTATTGATGAAGGTAGATGGGGGAGATCCAAAAGAATTGAATGCTGAATGGGATAATTAAATGCTGAAGTTGGACGAATGTGAGGCAATAGACTCAAAGAGTCAAGCTCTTTGCAACCACCAGCCTCATACCCGCCGGTTCGGGGAGGTTCAAGCCACTTGAAAATGTGGGTCCCTGGTCGTGTACTAAATCTTTGATTGTTACGTTGATATTGTATTAACGGTAATGCTATGTTTACTATTTTTTTCACTAAATCTTCGTCTTAAATGATGTGACATAATTTTTAACGATAAATAAATTTTATTAATATTCAATGATAGAGATTGTACTACATCATTTAATATAGAAAATTTGATAAATTTTTGTTATATGCATAACATTTTCCTTAGTTCTAATTAGCCTGCAATCTACTTCACATCTGTGTATGAAAATCACGCTCCATCAATTTCAAAGATCAGCTTCAGTCATTTATTTTGGTCGGCTGCCATTATGTTATTATTCAATAGAAGTAAAGGTTGAGAAGTTGAAAAAAAAAAAAAAAAGGTTGTGGGAAGTTCGTGAGAATGAACTGGAATGACCATATATGTGTAAGAAATTGATTGGATGAGAAATTCTTTTTCATTTAATTATTCAGCAGTGGAAATTTTGAAAAAAAGAACGAAGTGCATCTCAACCAACCTTCTTCAAGTGTCCTATTTATTATTTTATTTTATCGCGTTCAAAATCTTTATATTTTATGTATATCTTCTTATCGAGTTATTGTTGATGAGTATTAAATTATCCATACTTACGATGACGAGTCTTCAATGAGTGGTTGTAAAACTCGAAACTTATCTCATTATATTAAATAATACTAGAGGTAATTCGTGTTTGAAGGTACAGTGCAATATGAATGGTTTTAAAAAGGATGTTAGTGGCCGTTGGATGATTTTATTTGAAACAGTCGAATGAACTTATTAAAGTTTTTTCTATTTTATATTATAGATAAAATACTAATGTATGCACAATTTCATGCATGTATATTTGTGATCGGATATAAAATTCAAAAAAAAAAATTTGTAACTCATTGAACTCTTAATGGGTGCTGAGCCATTTTGAATATTCTGAGATAAAGTGCATGGCAGATGAACATGAAAAAGCCTTGCATTAATAGATGGACTTTTATTTTTTATTTTCTTGATAATCGAAAAATATTCGAAGTACACACATTCTCTTTTTTTTTTTTTTTTTCTGGTTAAAAAAAGGGTGGGGACAAAGAAGAGTACTCAGCGACCACTGCAATAGGCCCTCACCAGTGGAATCATAAGGCCCTGACCGTGCCTAGAACATCTTTCGGGATTAGACTTAAATAGGTTACTAATGGACAATCACCAAACCCCAATGGGAACTCCAAAACTCGAACTCTCAACCTCAAGGTAAAAAATAAAGCCGATACCCTACTAGACCACCCTACTTGGTGGTAAGTACACACATTCTTCGAACGTATGGAAATATATGAAAAAATCATCCAAAACTATGTGCATAAAGTCAATTAGGACAATATTTAAGGTACTCGAAATTGTGATCTTGATGCATTAATTTTATTGGAGCTTTCCCATTAAACTACTCCAACGGGTTTAAGGAGATTTTTATAATATTAATAAGCTGTTTTCTTACAAAAAGTCCATGAAGCATTAATAGATCACCCAAGAAATCTATAAAATATTGTTATATTATTGAAGAAGTTGATCCACCATGTAATGCTCATATGCACCCCACTAGTGAAAAAGGTCTGTCTGTACAAAAATCAAATCAGAGGGTCATACTCCACAACTATTGAAGATTAATTTAATCCATTCCTCTCATCATTCCCTGTTCCTTTAAACAAATTGTTTATGCCGTCCTCTTAGAAAAGGGATTAAAGCAAATTATATGGATTATTTTTATTTGGGTAAATTAATAAGATTATATTATATTATTGTTGGAAAATTTTTTTATTTTTAAAAAATTATAACTTTGTAGAGGGTCATGGAGTGGAACATGATTGGAGGTAGAGACACTTCTTACCCACCTTTGAAATGAGCAATTGAAATTTTTATTATATGTTTAAGGACTGCTGGCTTAAAATAGTCATATTATTACATAGCAATTCAAAAATTCTACAGGATTTTACCAAGGTGGTATCCGGTGGATCTCTCATCCTTGATGTTGAGAAATTACAAATGTATTATTGCTTATGCCATTTCTCCTCTTTCTCTCTCTCTCAAACACATACTCAAATCCGGGGCACATGAGATTTAGTAAGACAAACATCATACTAGCTGTCCCCGTCCCATGGTCAAAAGAGTACACAAATATAATGTAGATGTTGTCCTATGTAGAACTGATAATGAGTTAAGTTAAAAATTGTTCAACTTATATACAATTAATTTGTAGTTATATATAATTGAATTCATGTATTGTCGTGTTGAATTCTTATTAGATGACTATAATCGGGTCTGTGTTGTTTACAATCAATCGAGTTTACTCAATTAAGACTCGAACATATTATAAGGCTAAATTCAGACTTTATTATTCCGTATAAAATCAGGAAATTGGGTTATGAATTATCAATCCTAATAGACTACATGCCACATGAACCAATAACTCTAATTGTATCATGTTCGGAAATAAAAATGTTTGCCCTCTAAATCATTTCATTGTAGAGAAATAGCATGATAACTTGTAGCTAAAGCTGATGCGACAACCAAAGAAAACTAGCACAAGCAGGCACAGCAGAAATCCCGAAATGTGGCTAAGCTGTTTTCGATTCAAGTAGAACCTAATTTTTCTGATTGCTTAGGAAAACGAACCTTAGCTAACACAAATGTTTAATGTGCCAATTAAACTTTAGACAGAATATGGATATTCTATATCAGACAAGATCCTCAAGGAGATAAGGGACCCCTTGATCCATTAATAAACTATAAACTGGTTATGATAATGGCATTTTTTAATTAATTTGTCAAATTTTCCAGCTGGGTTTTTCTCTTCTTGCAGTAATGGGCTGAATATTTTGTTATATTTGAAAAGATATGGGTGAGATATGAGTGGGACAAAATGAGTCTTGTGGAGGTGAAATCAAATCTACTTTGATTTTATGTTTTGAAATCATCTGCCAACTGCCCAATGTATAGTTGATGAGAGTGGAATCTAATCTCTTGATATGGGAAACTATTGTTGCAAATTTCCTTGAGATTCTTGTCGTTGTAAAATTTTTAAAACACTAGATGAATACCATTTTATATTGTATATAAAAGATTATTTTTGTGACTCGAATATATTACGTTCGTGTCATCATCAAATAATCTTATTGCCAAAAGTGTCTGTCAAAATACTCTGAAATGATCATTAGTCATTTGTTGGACAGAAAATATGAAGAGTTACATGCATGCTTAATACCAGAACCAGATTATTGAGAGATAATATGAAAAATTCAATAGTTAAAAGTGCACGACTTTGGATTCAGTCATCACTTTTTGGATTTTCTTACGACTTTTTTCGGGTAAAACTCATGGGCAATGATACATTAACCTTATTTAGTGACTTTATCATCTTTTTGTTTTTTTTTTTTATCACTTTTTCGATAGGGCCAAAAAGTTCAATGGTACCAGAATGTAATTTGTCCTAAATTAAAATAAACTAAACAAGCACTAGACAATTTTTTCCATAAACATGGACAAGTAGTATCAGGAAGGGACAAGAAGTGTTTCAATCAGTATCTCAGAAGTCTCGTTTCTGAGCTGTAGTGATACGCATAAGGTTATTTTATTAGAATCCCCTTCATAGATCATGTTGCTCCAACTATTGTCAATATCAATTTCATAGCTGCTGTAGCAGCCAGAGTTTCACTATGATTTGGTACCAAAAGATAACTCACTCTTTCTGTTGTTTTTTTTTTTTTTTTTGTGGATCAGCTCCTTGTGATTGACCCAATTACGAATCAATTACTTATATTTAAATTTCTATATATAACTTCTTTTAATTTTGGACTAAATTAAAACCGTTAATTTTATTATCCAAATAACGGGTGTGTGAATTTGGATTGCTAGTCGCATTTTCTTGCAAAATCAAGCAGTCCATCCGGAGGATTAAAGTAAATATTGAGTGTGGTTATAATATTTCATTATCATTGACACGTGATATCATCAATCAATAATAAATATTATATACGGTATATAAATAAACCCTACTATTCAGTGTGGTTGATGTTGAATATGACAGTTAGTTGTGGGATCCACACCATGCCGATGACAATGTAATATTACTGTTATATAGAATAGTTTATATATACTTTAAACAGTTTTTTTTTGATATAGTAAATATTTTACTCTATATATTTATCAGAGAGTATTATTTTTCATCACTACACAATTATTTACAATAGATCTCACCACAATTATGTCGGAGTCAAAACTATGGTCTCACCACATGCTTTGGCTCCATCGAAGTGTTGTAGCTGTGGGGTCTCAAACTTAAGTATTAAACGAGAAAATTTGAGTTCTTATCTATCGGACCAGTTGCTCGATGGTAATAATTTATACATTTGGAGAAAATGATAGATGTCTGATATCTTAAGAGCAACTCCAACCCAGCGTATCAAAATAGTTAACCAAAATATATTTAAATATTATATTCTCTATTTTAACTAGTCATTTTTTCAAATTTACTCCAACCACGCTCTTTATTTTAACTAACTATTTAACATGCATCCACTTCAAATAAAAAAATCAATTGATCATAGCAATTCAATCATATATTATATAAATTTAACCATAAATTAATAGCAATTTAATCACCTATTTAACCAAAAATTAATAGCAATTTACTTACATATTTAAACAAAAATTAATACCTACTTAACCAAATCAATGCCAATCAATAACAAAAATCATTAAAGATGGAGTGAGTTTCGGCAGCAAAACATAGGGGAGGGGGAGTTGGGTTTGGGTGGCAACGGTAGCAAAACAAAGGGAAGGGGGAGCTGGGTTTCAGCAACAAAATGGAGGGGAGGGGAACTAGGTTTCGGTAGCAACGACACCAACATGGAGGGGAGGGAGAGCTGGGTTTCGGCAACAATGGCAGCAAAACAGAGGGAGTTGACCGGCAACAAGAATGACGAGTAAGATGACCTCTCTAGATTTGACGAGCATGAAGGCCTCTTAGGTTTTGACAAGAAAAATAGATAGCTGAGTTGGAATTGATTTTTGGAGTGAAATTCGTCAAAATAACTAAAAATTGAAGAATAGCCAATGGATTGGAGAAACTCTAACAGCAACTCAAAGCTGTTCCTAAAATGCTTAGTAGCTGCAGCTGAAGTTAGCAACCGAGCCAAATTCTAAATTTGCTTTGAAAGGGATAGTTTTGGTTTGACCATTAAAAAATCTCTCTTTTTTTGTGTGCTCCAAATATATGTGTGTGTGTGTGTGTCTTCGGGGTAAACAAGTTTTACCGAGGACTGAAAGGGACAGTTTTGGTTTGACCATTAATTTTTTTTTTTTTTTTTTATATATTCATCAAAAAACTTTACTCTTCAAAATCACACAAGTATCTTATCTATAAGAGTCCTTATTGCATCTAGGTTGAGACGGAAACTAAAATCTTAACTTATACTCTAGGGATTAAAAAATAAATTTAAATCTACCAAATTATCATAATTATGAAAATTTAAACCTAAATTTTAAAAAAAAAATCTGAATTTTTATCCGCCAGACTAACCTTTCAGTTGTGAGCATTAGAAAATCTGACACCCTCAATATGGTGAAACTTTTCTGGGTCCTGCCCCTTCATATCTTTTCACGTCTTGAAACCAAAAACAAAAGGGCAAATTGTGGGGCCAGGGCCATCGGTTTGGTATGCGAAATTGCCAATGGATTTCACTTTCAAATGAAGGAGCAGAAAAAGACGTAGGAGGATCATGGGCACGTGGGTATGGGCCACTTACGTAAGTACATAGGCATGACATATGACAACCGCAATGCAGACATCATATGACTCATTCCATGCGGCCAACTCATGCAACGCGGATAAAATTGTGTGCACAAAATGAGCACTAACTTATTTGTAACCGTCAGATTAGTCCTGATATTTATTGATCCAACACGAATGAATTTTAGATTATAAAATAATATTTAATTTATCAAATTGATGTTTAATTTTGTCAAATTAATATTTAACTTTGTTAAATTAATATCAAATTAATTTTTATTATTATCAAATTAATATTAAAATTAATTTAGTCAATTTTTTCGGTTGCTAAATTATATTAATTTTTTGGGTACTAAATCAAATTTGGTTTGATTTTATTAAATTTTTGCTTTAATTTTATTTTTTTTAGTACTAAATTTGGAGATGGACAAATGTGAAAATAATAAAAAAAAAATTTTATAAAGTCATCACTTTCCGTTAGCAACATTGACAAAAGGGAGACAGAAGAGGTCTTCGTGCAATGAGTTTCAAACCTCAAGGGTCTCTATATTATTTATAAAATGATAGGCGACGTTCATGTAATATTGTCAAAACTCAGGAATGTCCGTGTTTTGTACCCTTAATTTTACTTCTGGTTTGGGAAATGCTGCCTATTAATTCTTCTTTTTAAAAAAATATTAGGTGGATTTAGTTTTGAAAAGGCTAAATCTCATAAATATCTCTAAATTATGCCTTTTATTTTTTAAACTTTTAGTTATCTCAATTTGTCCCATGAACTATATAATTTATTGCAATCCAATTTTTTTGTAATTAACTGTTAAATGAGATAAATTAACTATTAATTTTAACAAAATCTACCTCCTTTAATAGTATTAAAGGAATTTATCTTATTTAATAGGGTAAATTACATTAACATCCTTTGTAGATTGGTTTAATTACGGAGACATCCTCTCAATTTTTTGAAATTACACAAAGTACCCCATATGATTAGCATCATTATTGACCATGTCAAAAAAATGATTATATCATCAATTTTTTACACTTTAATATGCATATTACCCCTTGACAAAATTAGATTAACTTATTTATTTTCGTGTTGTGTTCGTATTTGTATTCTTGTTTTTTTTTTTTAACTAATGTGAAATTTCTCCAAGGCAGGGCCACTTTAGCCCCCATCCTTGCAAGAATCCCAAATACCTTTAATCACCTGCAAACCACAGGTATTAGTTAAACCTGAGAGACACTAGCAAGAGTCAAACTCCTGACGTCCGGGTTTACGATTCATCTGGGTTCAACTCTTTATCGCTGGACTATCTGTGCAGGTGTGTTCATATTTTTATTTTTATATCAGTGTTTAATAAACAATAAAAATAATAATAATTTATTTTTATAATATCATTTAAACATGTTGATCATGTCAATTTTGTACTGTTCGTGTTAACATACAAATAAGAAGATAGAGGAAGTTCGACGCGATTAAATAAAACGGATTGATCGTGTAAAATTCAAGTTTGGCAGGTTGAACCCTAAAATGACCCATTTACAATTATTTAAATATATGAGAGAATGATAAGTAAAAAATGATGTATGGTAAAAATAATTATGGAAAATCACTTTTTTTGTTATTTTTGTAAAGGGACAAGACTTGACAAGGGTGTTAATGTAATTTTAAAAAATTGAGGGTGTGTCTCTATAATTAGACCAATCTAAGGGGTGTCAGTGCAATTTACCCTATTTAATAATTAATTTTTTAAAATTTATCTTAATTATAAATTAATTTTAACAAAAAGAAATAAATTACATTCTCTAAAAGACAACTTGAGGCAATTAAAAGTTAGAGGATAATTTAAAATGAGGGGAAATTTATAAAATCTATCCTTTTGAAAATTACTTTTGGGATCTAATTTATTACAACATTATATTAACTTTGAATTCCATAATTATGGACCAATTTTCTATCCAACAACCAAAGTGATGTAAGCCCCAGCATTGGATTCAAAATTAAATGACAAATAATATTTCTCTTTTTTTTTGGGAGGTAAGTAAAATGCTGCAAAGTTATATTTTGCTAATCCTATGCCATTCGGATTCTTATATTAATTCTTGTCATGTTTTGTTTAAATCATACTTAATGGACTCCTATTATATTTATCAAGATTCACGTCGAATCAATTATTTAATGACGGTCCACACTTTCCCCACACAAACTCGCTAACTCAGTGATTTTCGTATTAAATTTGAATATCACTTTTAACATTTGCAACTTGCAAGCCTATCTTTACTAATAAGATAGGACTCATTTTGAATTTTTTTCTACTTTAAAATTTAATTTTATTTGGAAAAGCATAAGAATGGCTCAGATTAAATCCACTTTTAATTCAAAGGCCCACATTTTCATCTCATTTCTTCCATTTCAATCCAATGGCTTGCAATGCATCTCAACCCAAAAAAAAATCCCGCCCATTTTTATCCACACGCCTACAGTTACTCAAATCAAACCCATTCCCCTACACAGCTACTCTCTGTCTCCCGCCATGCCTCACCCATTTCCCTACATACCCATTTCCTCTGCCATGCCTCACCCCAGACAGCAACCCAGACCCCTTACCCCTCTACCCACACCCTTCTCACAACGGCTCAGCAGCAGCGACACCGGCTCAGCAGCGGCACACAGTGGCGATCAACACAGCAGCGACACCAACGGCGTTCAACACAGCGGCACACAGCGGCTCACCAAGCTCAGCCCAGGTACCTCCCTCTCCCCCTTTCACGACCCACAGCAAATTAAACATACCCACCTCTCTCTCTAGCTGAAGTCGAAAATGATCATTTCTGCTCAAAGATTGGAAAACATTTTGATTGCAGAAAGCTACAGAAACCGAATCCAGTATAGGAAAGACCTTGATTTCTAAACTTCAAAAATCACTTAAGCTAATTAGATTGAATATAAGCTAATTCAAACAAAGTGTAAATCAAAATTACACAAAAATTTCTCTCGGTCATTCCAACAAACAATTGGTGTGGGTGGGTCTGTTTGTGATGTGTGTGTGGGTGAGTGGGTGTGGGTGTTTGTTTCTGGGTGAGTGGGTGAGTGGGTGTGAGTGTGTGTGATGTGGGTGCGTGTATACTGGGTCTGTGTTGGGTGTGTGTGCTGGGTTTGTTTGTGTGTGTGCGATTTGTGTGTGGGTGGTGAGTATGTATGTGTGTATTGTGCGCTGTGGGTGTGCGTGTGCAATGTGATTGTGTGTGAGCGAGAGAAGTGTTGGGTGATGTTGAGTAGAAGAGGGCAGAGAAGATATGGGGGTAGGATGGGGGTTAGTGTGTGCTTGTGTGTGTGTGTGAGAAAGGTTCTATTGCGTTATTACTATGCAACACCTGCACCAACCATTTCAAGATTAATAATTTGCGTGAACCCAAACCATTTATATATGATTCAGACTTCATAAGGGTGGAGGTCCTGATTTCAAGAATCATCCAGGGATATTCTCAAAGAGACGAGGACTGCACATTTGTAAGGAAAGATTAGGCCTACTGAAAATGATTAGGCCTACTCCGTGACTGTGGGTGTTTACCGAATACATCAAGCATTCACCAAGTGTGGGTGTGGGTGTGGGTCTTTGTTTGTGTGTTAGTGTGTGTGTGTGTGAGAGAGAGAGAGAGAGAGAAAAAGGCATACCTGGGAGGGGTTAGCAGCGGCGGTGGTGGTATTGCTGGCGAAGTGGCGGTGTCGCTGGAGCATAACAGAGAGAGAGAGAGGAGGGGGGTAAGTAGTAACAAAGGGTGGGAAAAAAAAAAAGGAAGAAAAGGAGATGCAGGAAGGTGGCTTCTTTGACAGCTGAACGGACTGGGTGGATAGATTTTTGAAAAAAGTCAGGAAAAAAAAAAAGGCATACTTAGTTAATGCTTGCTCTAAAACACTTAGTTAATGCTTGCTCTAAAACACTTAGTTAATGCATCTATATAATAAAATTTTCGAATTTTCTTCTCCACCTAATGCTTGCTCTAAACAAGTAGAGCTGTTTTTGAATTCATAAACAATGTCTTAGATCATTTCTATAGCGCTCTGTGTGTGTGTGTGTGTGTGTCTGTGTGTGTGAATATGTGTATGATACATTCATACATATATGTTACATGCTGTGGTAAGATGGAGCTATCAAATATACACGAAATACGGTAGAAAATAAAAAGAAAGAAACAAGGATCAATAAACTAGGTGAAATGTGAGACAAGCTTACCCATTGCTAGATGACAACAAAATTGCAATTTAGAGAACTTGAAGCAACTACAGCAATATGATGTTTGATAATAGGATAGCTCAGAAGTTGAATTTTATCCCCCAAAAAAACATCACATCACCAATTTATATCACATACCCAATTATTTCGATATTGAATAATTCATGGTTTAATATAATTTTTATTTCACATATTATCCATACAATATAGTATACATAGATATGTTAAGAATTTTTGTCAAATTATGTACTTTGAAAAAAAATTGTCGATATTTTTAAGAAAATAATGGATAAACAAAGAAAATTTATTATTTAATATAGTGAAATAGATTTTTTTGAGCACTCGAATTTTATGTTTTATCGTGCCTTCAGGCACGGGTTAGCAGTGGCGGTGGTGTTGCTGACGAAGTGGCGGTGGTGTGGCTGGAGCGTAAGAGAGAGAGAGAGAGAGATAGGGGGTAAGGAGTAATATGTGTTTGGGTTTGCACTTAATTTGTCCAGTCATATGGTAAAATCTATAACACAACGTTTAGTAATCTATTTATTAATGGAATGTCTTTTTGGTTGGGTAATAAGAAGCTTACTTTCAATTTTTCTATCCAGCACACACACACATTGTACACAAACACACAGGCCTATCTTAAATTTTTTAGTAGTAAGTGGTCAGAAGTCTATTTTATTACTATGGAAGTTTTGAATATAAGCCTATTTGGGATTAAAATATGTTGGTTTATTATATAGATATGCTGACCAATCTTTGCTTTTTTGGGTGGAATCTATGTTTGCTTGCTAGAGTAAAAAAATATTTTTTGGGTGGAATCTATTTTTTGGGTGGAATCTATTTTTGGGTGGAATCTATGCATACACATAAGAATTTGTTGATGTTTATACTCTCTTTTTGTTAGCAGATAATGGAATATTTAATTCCTATGGCAAATGGTTGACAATGCAATATTGAATCACTCACAATTTCTTGAAGCCGAAAACTTTGGCTTATTGGTAGAATGGAGTCAAATTGAACGCTTCTAATGTAGTGTTTATTTTTTTTTCTTTCAACTCTCTTTGTCTCTCACCACCAAGGTGTTCTAATTTTTCTAATTGTACATGTTGAAACATTTTAAGATTCAATTAGATTTTTCAATAGTATTTTTATTTGTGGAATAGGTGTTCGGTTCAAATATATTTTCTATCCGCACTTATATGCTTTATATGTTGCTTTTGTAGTGATCTTCTAATTGGTATGCCTTTTAATTGATTTTTTTTGTTTGTTACATAGTGCCTTCTATCTAAAAAAACGTAAATCATATTAATTACTAACATAGATATATTAGTATGATTGCCAATGTTTCTTTTTGCATTCACTTCACTCACACATTTGTAAGATCAAAGTTTGAGACACTTACAAATGACCTGGGATTTATTGGTGTTGTATATATGAGTGTAATTAACAGTAATAGATCATTTCGAGTTCTTTATATTTATTAAAGTTGGTTTGCGAAACTACACCCTTGGCATCAAGGCTTGAAGCCTTTATAGATGTTCATTTTAGGAATGGTGGTGGTGGTAACATGTTTATGATTATATTGCGATTTTGAGTTAGAGGGTTGGGAGGTTAAAAACAGGTGTTCAAATTTAATGTTTGATTTTTTTCAGTTGTACCGTGCCTTCAGGCATGAGTTATTCTTAGTCTATATAATAAAATACAATACAATTCAAATTTCAAAAGATAAACAAAATAAATTATGTTATTCACGGTTGATATCGCTTTAAATTTTATTTTAAAGATAATATTAACCTTCCAAATTTAATATGAAAAATAGGTCCTTAAAAGTACATTTGAAATGACTTTTTAAAAGTACTTTTAAGACTTACAACTTTTCATAAATATTTTTTTAAAAAATAGTGTTTGGAATTGCACCACCACCCACATCACCATTACCACCATCACCGTCACTCCACCACCACAACTACCCCCCCAACCACCACCACCACCACCACCATCAAGGCTTTTGTATGAAAAAATATTTTTCTTTTCCATTGGAACATGCTTTGAAAAAATATTTTTCTTTTCCATTGGAACATGCTTTGGGTAGAACATATCTTGGCAGACTGTGAGAAATAGACAATGGTGTTTTAATGGTTTGGATATGATTGTGTCTTTTATTTATTTTATTCTCCCTCTTCTCCATCTGGTCTTCACAGCAACACGCAGACTTGAAAATGCCTTCCCCAATTTTAGCCTTTGTTCTTGGCACTTGGAAGAAATTATTCCTTTAAAACTAAGTTAACACTTTTATTATCAGAAATATGTAAGAGTATCTTATATTCATGTTTGTGTTGTGTGGTACCAGGTGCATAATTGGTTGGTTTTTTGTTTTAATATTTCATGGTGTGGTTATTTACTGGCTAGCTATGTTAGGGCGTTGTTTTGCTTAAATTAATTTTTGTTTGGAACCAAAAGTTTTTTGTAATCTCTTTTTTCTTTCATTCCACTCTCTGATAAAATTAATTAAAATTCGCTTTCTTTATGGTGGGGGTGGTGAAAAGCAAACTCGGTGCAGTCTGTTTTGTATTTTGTGTTTCTTGGATTTTTTATAATTCATATTCTTCCTGCATTCTTTTCCTTTGTTTTTTTATTGATTAAGCAAGATTGAAATATCTTGCACATTCAATGAAATATCTTGATTAAGTACTATACGATTAGAATTTTCACTTTTAAGTCTTGATTTTAATTTCACTTTCAGTGATGTTATCCCGATAACACTTTTGGAACCTACAGATTTCGAACGCTTTTGACTGTTCAATTATGTTTTTTTGGATTAAGATTTTTGGTTGATTAAAATGTTTAGAATATAGTCCATTGCCTTTGTTCTAGAGTGTATTGTGTTTTCAATATTGCAAAATGCATTTTTCCTAGCCCATTAAAGTAATAAAAGAAAAGTGTTGGTCATTCATATAATATGTTGGGGTGATTTACACATCCCTGGAATTACTTATATTTTTCATTATCTAACAATTGAATTAGTCCCCCATTTGCATGGGTCATATCTTCCCACATTGAGATACTATATAAATTTGTTGTTGTCTATTATTTAGTAACCAACTGAGATACTATATAAATTTGTGGGTCTAGAATCTTTGCATGAATGATCATTCGTTACCTTTGCATTAATAATTCAAAAGTTATTTGTTCTTAAAAGAAGTTAATTCGTGGCACAATGATGTTGCTGTGACAACTTTTGGTTGTCTTTGTTGGATAAGTCCCCCATTTGCAATCATTTGCCGTGGCACAAGTCCCCCATTTGCAGTGGAATCATTTTTGGATATACTTTGTTGGTGGTTTAAGGAGTTACACAAATGTTGGGCTTTTTACAATATAATTTTTTAATTATGCTGTTTATGATGAGTTAATTTTTCATACTTGGTTAATGGTGGTTTAAAGTACTCATTATGTTTTTAAATTTTGAATGGCTTTGTGGCATTTGAACTACTCATGTGACTTACTTAGTTGTCACATGACTGCTTATGAAAGTAGACTGCTTATGATTTAACTACAATAATATTATTGTGCAAATGCTGAAAATATGATATTGAATGCTATTGAAAATGCCAAAATTTGAAAATGCTATTATGGATGACGATCTATGATTTTATGTGTATAAAAATGTTTATGAAGCTGGTAAATGATTGGGTAAACAGTTCTATTAAGACAACACTGTTATATAATTGTGAGTTCGGTGAAAAGTTTGATCTGTTGAAGCGACAATAGCTTAACAACATACTGCAACATTTTTTCTTACATTATATGCATTGTTTTTTTTTTTATTAAAGGAGGAAAAAATGTCAAATTCATCTACGAAAGCCAAATCTAAGGGGAAAGAAAAAGCTACAGTTTGTCAACTGGTATGACTTTTCATTCTATTTTTTCTCTATGGTTTTATGTGCATAAAGATGTTTATGATTTTTTTTTAAAAAAATTGTTAGCTTTAGATTGGTGCAAATAGTTTGTGTTCGTACTTCACTTGGTATATATTTTTTTCTTCATTTTTTTGTGTTTTCAGATAGTTAAGTTTATTTTTACATTCATATATATTTGGATGCTATGATGCCCAAAACCCGTTCGATGATATTCCTAATAGAAATGAGAAAGTGGTTGTAAAGTTGTGTTAATCTATAACTATAGTTGAGGCTAACTTCATTCGTTCTAATGTTGTATTAGTTGAATTAGTTTGGACATGATTTTCTATGTTGTCAATTGAGCATTATGGAAAAAACTCTCTGCAGTGGGTTTTACTTTATTATGGTGCATGAAAAAACATATGTAGAGGAGATGCAGATTCTTCAACTCTGTGTATCCCTGCATTCTTTGTCTATTTAAAGGCAGTGTGGTTCTTCCATTTATGTCGACGACAGCAAAATGTTTTGAATGTTTGTGTTTAATTTGGAGTGTTTTAAATTTAATTTTTTTTACAATGGGTGTTTAATTTGTGTTCTCACTCTATCTCTCTCTCTCTCTCTCTCTTTCACAGCACTAGCACACGCACACACACAACAACACACAAAACACACACATTTGCACACAAACACACATTTAAATTGAGTTTTTTAATTTGGCTATTTTTATTAAAAGGTTTATAGTTATAATGAAATAGGTTTTTTTATTATGAATGTTAGGATGGAATGAATGTTGAGTTGGTTATTATTGATTAGTGTTCTTATCTAATTCATCATAAGTCTTCTTATAAAATAATCAATAGAAATAATATTTAAAGTCGATGACAGCTTCAGTTTTTGAATGTTTGTGTTTAATTTGAGTGTTTTAAATTTGGCTTTGTTTACAATGGGTGTTTAATTTGTGTTCTCACTCTATCTCTCTTTCACAGCAGTAACACACACACACAACACCACACAAAACACACACACACATTTCAAATTGAGTGTCTTTTAATTGGGTGTTTAATTGTTTTTATTTTTATTTTTACTATGAAATAGGTTCATAGTTATGATGAAATAGGTTTTTTTTATTATGAATGTTAGGATGGAATGCATATTGAGTTGGTTATTATGTAGTGTTCATTTTGTGAAATTTATAGACTAATTTAGGTTGTCTTTTTTCTTAATTTTGGTTTTAGGAATTGGATGTGTATGTATTTTTGTATATGTATTATTTAATTTGAGTGTTTTAAATTTGGCTTTGTTTACAATGGGTGTTTAATTTGTGTTCTCACTCTATCTCTCTTTCACAGCAGTAACACACACACACACACACAACACCACACAAAACACACACACAAATTTAAATTGAGTGTCTTTTAATTGGGTGTTTAATTGTTTTTATTTTTATTTTTACTATGAAATAGGTTTATAGTTATGATAAAATAGGTTTTTTTTATTATGAATGTTAGGATGGAATGCATATTGAGTTGGTTATTATGTAGTGTTCATTTTGTGAAATTTATAGACTAATTTAGGTTGTCTTTTTTCTTAATTTTGGTTTTAGGAATTGGATGTGTATGTATTTTTGTATATGTATTATGTTTTATGGAATGCAGGTTAATTGTATGAAATTTCATTGTAATTGATGTTAATTATACATAGCTTATGATAATTACTATGTAGCTACAACCGTTTCAACTGCACAATCATCGACCAATGGATGATGTCGTTATATTTGGCAGTGTAAGTTTATTATCTAATTAACTCTCTCTAAATATATCTTATTGATTTGTTTAATAACTTATTTATTTTAATGTATTTTTATTAATGTCGTGACAGATGGATGACGACCTAGAAAATACCGTATGATAAGTTTTTCTTACTCATCATTTTCTTACTTTTTATCTAATCTTTTTACCCGCTTATTTACTATTCAATGTTTTTTTGGTCTACAGGTTCGAAGACTTCGTCATAATAATGTAGGAGTGGTAATTCGCAATGAGTATGAACTAAATTGTCTCCGTATACGTGAGGTAGTGTATTCTCACACCTATTTCTCATTCAATTTTTTTTTTTTGGCTTTTAAGTAGTATTTTTCTTACACAGAAGGAAAAAAAAAGGTCTGATGCTTTGGCGAATGACAAATTTAAGGGGAAAGAAAAAGCAACCGCTTCTACCCAAGGAACAAAAAATCAAGATTGCCAACTGGTATCACTTTTAATCCTATTCTTTTCTCTATATTTTTACAATGGATTTGGATGTTATTGAATTTAAAAAATTTTAAGTTTCGTTTTATGTAGAACGTTTGATTTGTCAACAAGGTTTTTGTTTGTCGCATTTAATATTATTTTTTTTAATCGTGTTATTCTGTGTATACAATTGAATAACTAGGAAACTATGATTAGTAAACAATGTGTTAGATGCAACTGTGGTTGGGTAGATAGTTCTGTTAATGCAACACTGATACATAATAAGAGTTTAGTAAATCTTTTGATCCGTATTACTGTTTACATTGTAGCATTATGATTTGTCATGTTACCTCGCGTTGCTATATATACAAAGTGAAAAACGATACGATATACGTTAAATCAATAAAATAATAATTATTTTTTTATGAGTTTGTGGTTTAGGCACCCAAGTATAATGTTATATCACAATCAACATTGCCGCAATGTGCAAGGCTTGCTCCAGAAATGCGTTATATTGGGAAAGAAAATGAGTGCTCCAAACGTCAATTGGGATCAAAACATTGTGCCCCCGAAAGAGAGCGATCAAAACATTGTGCCCCCGTTCAGCCTAGATTTTTTCCTTCTTTACCACCGAGCCGTCGTCGCCGAGCATGCCTAGAACGAGAATCAAATAAAAGGTCCCGCCTTCAACCAATGACTTTGTCTACCAAAATTTTCAATCCTGTAACAGACAGTATAGTGACAACAAATGTTTTAGAGTCATCGTCAACCACCTTGCTTCAAAATCTTAATGAAGACACTACAACAATTGTTTCACGGTGGTTGTCTGTGGCCATCATGAATCAAGAAAATCCTCCTCAAAATCTTGAAGAAGGCACACCAACAAATATCTCAATGGTGTCGCCTGTGACTACCATGCTCCAAGACTTGCCTCCTCAAAACCTAGACAAAAGCATAACAACAGTCTTGGAACCATTCTCCCCATGTTCCCCAGAGGCATCGGATATGACAAACATGTTCCAACAAATGCGCAATCTGAATGAAGGCACCAGGTGTTCGCTTTAAGTTTTAATTTCCTATTCTCACTCTTGCTGTCTTATTCATGTTCTCATTATACAATCAAATTGTATGACATCTAAATTTTATATGTAGTGCCTATACTGTAGAAGAAGGTGTAGCTATGGATGTTGCACTTAATTCTCGAAACCATCAAATTCCAGATCGTCATTTCCTCGGCTTGATGAATCGAACATGTCCTCATTGTTCTGCCTTACACTGGGTTGCTGAAAAATTAACAAAATCATCTATATCAAATCCTCTCTTTGGTAAATGTTGTTTACAAGGAAAGATTAGACTACCTCCACTTATTGCACCTCCTTTAATGCTTAAAGCATTGTATGACAACAATGATGAACAATCAAAATCGTTTCGTCAACACACACGAGAGTATAATGCAGCTAATGCGTTTACAAGTCTTGGTGCTACTTTGGATGACAGATTAATTGTTGGGAGGGGGCCTAGAACATTCACCATCCATGGAGAATTACGCCATCGAACAGGATCGCTTATGCCACAGCCAGGATGTGATCCAATTTACTCTCAATTGTACATTTATGATCCTAATTCAGCTTTAGATGTTCGCACCAACAGAAATCCTAACTTGAGAAGAGATGTTTTGAAAACCATCCAAGATTGTTTATTGCAAGTAAATCCATTTCCTATTAAATTTCGACAGGCTCACACAATTTTAAGTGAATTGGAATTGACGGGGGTGAATTTACCAGCCTATCTTCACTACAGTTCTGTAACAGATCGACGTCGATATAATCTCCCAACAACTGATGAGATTGCGGTAATATTACCGGGAGATGGAACTGAATCAAGTGGAATGAGAGATATTGTGTTACATTTGAGAGGAGATAACGGTTTGATGCAAATTAATGAGTGTCATCCGGCCTATTTGCCATTGCATTATGTGGTATTGTTCCCTTATGGTGAGCTAGGATGGAATCCAGATTTGAAACAGTGGAACACTTCCCAAGGTGGACCTTCATCTACTCGACTGACACAGTTGCAATATTACAGTTATCGTATGTTCCAACGTGACATTGAGTATTCAACGATTTTGAGAGCTGGAAAATTATTTCAAGAATTTGTGGTAGATGCTTGGGCCGCTACTGAACAAAATCGGTTGACATACTACAAATTGAATCAATCAAAGCTTCGTGCAGAACTTTACCAAGGTCTTACAGATGTTTGTGCAGATGAGCTTGGTCCTGAACAAGTTGGTCAACGAATGGTTTTGCCATCTTCATTCACTGGTAGTGCAAGACATATGTTTGAAATTTTTCAAGATTCAATGGCTATCACGCGGTATAATCAACACCCTGATATTTTTTTAACTATGACTGCAAATCCCAAATGGCCTGAAATTACTAATTCCCTATTGCCAAATCAGATCCCTACTGACCGTCCTGATTTAGTGGCCCGTGTTTTTGAGTTGAAGAGAAATTTTTTGATGAAGGAGATAGAAACAAATAACGTCTTTGGTAGAAAAGTGGCACATGTTTTTACAATTGAATTCCAAAAAAGGGGTTACCGCACATGCATGCACTTTTGTTCCTTCATGGTTCTGATAAAATCCAAACATGTGCTCAAGTGGACAGAGTAGTGTGTGCTGAATTTCCGGATTGTCAAACTGACCCATTGCTTTTTGAAACAATCATAGGTTGCATGGTACACGGACCATGTGGTGCTCGAAATCCACAAGCATCATGTATGGAAAATGGGGTATGTACCAAGCGGTACCCTCGGTCATTTGTTGAATCAACAAGTATGGACTCTGATGGATATCCTGTCTATCGTCGTCGTAATACTGGTCAGAAGTACATCGTGAGGGGACAAGAAATTGATAATAGAGATGTTGTGCCACATAATCCGTACTTATCAAGAATGTTCAACTGTCATATCAATGTTGAAGTTTGTGCAGGAATCAGATGTGTAAAATACATTCACAAGTATATTTATAAAGGACATGATCGCGCAACAATGGTACTTGGAGGAATTAATGAGATCCAACAATATCTTGATGCTAGGTATATTGGACCTCCAGAAGCTGCGTGGCGATTATTTGGTAATCCTTTACATGAAGAGATTCCGTCGGTTGTAAGATTGGCACTTCATTTGCCTGGGATGCATCGTGTGGTCTTTAACCCTGCTGAATCTTTTGATACGATCCTTTCTAAAGGTGCACATCAAGAAACAACTCTAACTGGTTTTTTTGATTGTTGCGCTGCAAATGAATCTGCACGTGTATTAACTTATCAGGAATTTCCACAAAAATTTTTTGGAACAAGTCTATCAATAAATGGACTCCAAGACAAAGGGGTTATGCAATTGGTAGAGATGTACTTTGCTAGCCCTAATTCAGGTGAGCGGTTTTATTTACGTTTGCTTCTAACTGTTGTCAGAGGACCTACTTCATTGACTGGCTACGCACGGTAAATAATGTTATGCATGATACATTTCAAGTCAGCATGTGTTGCAAGA
>CAUOFW020005371.1:0-27454 GCA_963454935.2 Ilex paraguariensis
AATTTTTAAGGCTAATTATTTCGTAAATGTAGCATTGCTTATTTTTTAATCAATTTTACGAGCGGTTACCATGTTATTAGGGATATATTAGACTTTATTTTTCAAATGGATTTTTAGCCAAAAGCTTTCGCAACTTAGACTTCTAGCCCAATAAGAATATTAAAAGGTGCGTATCAGTTTACAAGTGGTCACCAAGTCGTGTCATATTGGGTTTGTGTCGAACATTAGTCAACTCAAACTTAATTCATTTAATTAATCGTGTTGTATCGAGTTGATCTATTTATTTTCGTGTCGTGTTCGTATTCGTATTCGTATTGACTCACATAAATTTTGAATAAAAAATTTAACTTTAAGATTATATTTTCAGTTAATTGAATCCATTCTGATACTTTTTCTAATAATAATAATAATAATAATAATAATAATAATAATGAGTAAAAATATCTTTTTTATATAATAATTATGTCAGTATTTAATAAACAGTTACAAATAATTAATATTTTATTTTTATAATACTAATTAAACATGTTGATTGTGTCATTTTTATTACCATGCAAATAAAAAAATAAAGAAAGTGTCAATTCTTAAATAAACAGGTTGATCGTGTCAATTTCGATTTTGACAAGTTGAACCCAAACATAACTCATTTATATTTCGTATTCGTGTATCGGGTTATTTTTGAGTTCGTATCATAAACTCGTATCGAGTCGCGTCGTTGGAGTAAAAAATCAACATTGATCAAACTTTGAGACCAAATTAAGAGCTCAAATGACATGACAGTTGACTTGAGTTTTTTTATTTGGTGTCATGTCATTTGGGTCTCAATAAAGATTTCAAATAATCAACTGTCATGTTATTTGGGCTCTTAATTTGGTCAGCATAGCATTAGGCCATCTCCAACTCTTACTCAAATTTAGACTCAAATTTAAATTTAAGTAAAAAAATTTAAAAAATTTGTTCCAACTCTTGACTCAAACTTATACTAAATTAAGGAAAACTTATTTTTTTACTCAAATCAAGGAAGACTCAAATATTTACTCAAATATTTACTCAAATCTTTAATTGTAAGATTTATCATCTTTTAAAGATTCAATGGTCATTCTTACTCCCTTTTAAATTTAGGTTTGACTTTATTTAAATTTGAGGCTCTATTTTTTTAAATTTAAGTTTGTTCGTTCGAGTCTTATATATCAAATTAAATTTTTTACTTAAATATTAATTTAAATTTAAATAAAAATTTAAGTGAGACGCTTTTTTCGATAATAAATTGACCCCTAAACACAATACAACCCATTACTTCGATCCCACCCGAACACAAACCCAAGTGTCTCACTTTCCTTTGCCCACCAACTACTGACCATACATACCGGGAAGCAACCTTACCTCTTTGCTCTTCAAAATCCGTGCTCAGTCGCTCTCTCTCACTTCCAGTTCTCACCATGGAAGCTTCACCAGTACTTCCTCGCTTCCCTCCTCCTCCAATACAATCGGACACCCAGAAAATCAAACAAAATCTCCTCCAAAAAGGGGTCTACCCAACACCCAAAATCATTCACACCCTCCGCAAAAAGGAACTCCAGAAATCAAAACGCCGTCTAGCCAAACAAACCGCCCAGTCCCAACCCCTCACCGACTCCCAAAAACAAGCCATCGCCGAAGAAACCCATTTCCAAACTATAAAATCTGAGTACAAAACTTTCACTAAAGCAATTGACACCAGAAGTGGTACAAGGATGGTGGGGAGGCCTTGGGAGAGCTTGGAGAGGCTGAAATTGCGAGAGCTTGCGAGCGAGAGTGAATTATATGGTGGAGAAAAGCTGAGGACGGAGCATTTGAGAGAATTGAGTGATGTTATTGAGAATGAGCGTGATAAGTTGCGGTGGCTTTTGGATGATGATATTGAAATGGAGGAAGGTTTGTTCGGGAACGAAAGGCGAAACTGGGCACCGCCGAAGCAGCGCCGTGGCGGCGATGTCGAAGCAATTCAATTTCTTGTTGATAGGTATGTGTGGACGAATGAAATTGTGTAATTTTGTTTATGAGGGGTGTGTGTGTGTGTTTTTTTGATGTTGATGGGTGGTCTGTGGTTTATCACAGGTTGAGTGGGTGTGCGGAGCTGACTGTGAAGGACTGGAAGTTTTCGAAGATGATGAAACAGTCGGGTTTGCAATTTACAGAAGGGCAATTGCTGAAGATTGTGGAACGGCTTGGTGATAAAGGACAGTGGAGGCATGCTTCATCTCTAGTGGAGTGGGTGTACAGCTCTAAAGAACATAGGCATTATAAGAGCAGGTAAAATAGTATGCTATTAACTTCAGCCAAAATCTGGCCACCGTTGGATGATATCCTTTCAAGACAATTTTATGGTTGACACAAACAATAATGCCACTTGTGTATCTAATTTGGGACCTAATTTAGGTGTGTAATGCATTGTGACTATTAGATTGATAGTAGACTTCGTTTTCGTTAACCCACTGCGTATCCGACGACCACAATGCATTAGGTCCTTGGACAAAAGTGTTATATGCGGCATATTTGGACTGACTTGACGGAAGTTATTTACTTCTTGCATTTTCTTTGCTCTCATGTTAATCCCTTATGTAAATTGTTTGCTTTTTGATAGGTTTGTATACACAAAACTGTTGGCTGTTCTTGGGAAAGCAAGGAGGCCTCATGAAGCTCTTCAAGTTTTCAATTTAATGCGTGTAATAATTAGAAGTCCCTTTTATAAAAAAAAATTGGGGTTCCTTATAGTTTTTGCATGATGTGGGTAGATGGAATTTAACTATTTTTGTTATTTAGGGAGATTGCCACATATATCCTGATATGCCTGCATACCACAGTATTGCTGTTGCACTCGGTCAAGCTGGTCTTCTGAAAGAGTTGATCAACATTATTGAATGTATGAAGCAGAAACCTTCTAAAGGAATTAAAAATATGTGCCGGAAGAACTGGGATCCCATCCTTCAACCTGATGCGGTTGTATATAACGCCGTAAGAGAGCTGTGTATCCCAATTAACTTCTACCCAATAAAAGTTGTCACTGTTCATTATAGTACAAATGTTTGATCATTTCCGAATTGTTGGCCAGGTGCTGAATGCTTGTGTCCCAACCCGTCAATGGAGGGGAGTTTATTGGGTGTTTGAGCAGTTAAGGAAAAGTGGTTTGAAACCAAATGGTGCAACTTATGGACTTGCAATGGAGGTAGTTGCTGGAGTTCAATGTCTATTGACATGTGATATTTCATGCATGTGTTAGGTTCTAACAAAAGTAGTTGACTGAAGCCATGTAAATTGGTACTATGCAAAAATCATTAAATGGAGAGGACCTACTATAGACATTGGGTATTTTTCCCTCGCACTGCCTCTAAAATGGCGCTACCAGCTATGTGAGGGTGTTCTTTTCTTCATCCCTTTCAAATTTTTTATGACTTTTAAAATTTCATGTTTAATACAGTGGAATTTCTTTTTTCTTGATATGCATTGGGTTTGTGTAGACAAAAAATTTTAAGTAATTGTACACATGATACTAAGATAAATGCGGTTGTGATGGCTAAGTTAGGGAATGTGGTATTGGGTTTGTCAAGTGAATCATGTGTGATGGAGTGTTTCTGTCAAAAAATACAATATGATGTTGCTTTAAATACCTTTGTAGTTGTGTTTCAGTCACGTGTCATTGATCACTAATAATTTTGCCATCTTGTTTGAAATTACCATATTAGTTGATGATTAGTTTTCTAGCCAAAAGCCATTTTCTTTTTCTGGTATATATAGGTTGGTGTCCAAAGTGGAACAAAGTACTTCCATCTAAAAAATGTTATTTATCCTTAAATTGTATTCATATTCAAGTCTTACAGGAAATACTTGTTGAAAGGTAATGCTGCAATCTGGAAAGTATGACCTGGTCCATGAGTTCTTCAAGAAAATGAAAAGAAGTGGAGTAGCTCTTAAAGCCCTCACTTATAAAGGTACTGCTATTTTGGCCTTCACTCTCAAGGGTGTTGATTTATGGTGTCTTACATGAATTTTACCTGCAACATTTCAGTTCTGGTCAAGGCTTTCTGGGTTGAAAGTAAAGTTGATGAAGCTGTTCAAGCAGTCAGGGAGATGGAACAAAGGGGTGTGGTTGGAATCGCCTGTGTATATTATGAGCTAGCGTGCTGCCTTTGCAATACTGGGAGGTGGCAAGAAGCAATGGTGGAGGTAGATTTTTCTTTGCGTTCTTTAAGAACTGTCTATCAGATGGTTCATTTGACTTGTGTTTTCTTGACATATATACTTGGTCTCTGAAGGCATACTTTCTATATACCCATTCAGTATAATACCAAGAGGAAGGCCTCTTTCAGTCCACAAGGATAATCTTTTTTATCTTGGTGAACTTGCATTGTTTTCGTTTTTTTTTTTTTTTTTATTTTCTGGAAATTGGGTTAACTCACAGATTGTTTTTTTTAAAAGAAAAGAAAAGACTACTTGACAAACAATTTGTTAGGTGAAAATTTTCTATTAGGGCCATTTTAAATGCATTTTTTTTGTGGTTTCCTACTCCATGCATGGATCAAAATTTTGTTTCGAATGATCGAAACAGTTAAAACGTTTCCGTTTCCAAGGTGACCGAAATGAATGAGTGATTAAATCAAGATTTCAATGTTTCGAGATTTTTCAAGATATTTATGTAAATTTCGACTAATATTTCAGAATGTTTTGGAAATAAATTTTCTAATTTTTTATCCGTTTCTATTTTGTTTGCAAAATGTTTCCGATTAAAACAATGTATCAAAATGAAATTTTGATCCTTGACCGGATATTGTTTGGAGTTTTCTTTTTATTTTAATGGGCCACTATATATGTATACATAAAAACACATGAAGAGAGAGTGTGTAGCGCGATGGCGGTGACTTTGCAACATATCCTTAGGTAGGTGCTTTTTCATGGACTTTTTGATCACGAAGTACCGCATGCACAACTGAGGGTGGCATTCGGTGTACTGCATCACATGATTCATGTTCTACCAATCAAAGTAAGGTAAAAATTAGATAGAAAAACCTACCAAATTTCCTTATTCATTTTTAAGGAAACTATAAGGTCAAACATGAAGCACATACTTATGGAGCTGCTGCTTGTTTGTGATCTGGGCACTTATGTTTGATCCACAAACACACCAATGCCTGGGATCTGTGTTATTGGCTTTTTATTGCAGATAACACTGAAAACGGAATCTTGTAGGCAATTGTCTTATGTTACACATTGACATTTCAAGGCTTTCTGCTCGAGTTTGCACACAAATGTATGGAAATATATTATTTATAAGCTTTATTACATGTGGTAGAACAAGAAAGTTTATCCTCCAAAAAAACATATCTGCAGATTGAGAAGCTGAAAAGACTTCCTCGCACCAAACCTTTGGAGGTTACCTTCACTGGAATGATATTGTCTTCCATGGATGGTGGACATATTGATGATTGTGTATCTATCTTTGAACACAGTAAAGACCATTGTGCTCCTGACATTGGTATTGTGAATGCCATGTTGAAAGTTTATGCTCAGAATGATATGTTTTCTAAAGCTAAAGATTTATTTGAGGAGACCAAGACGGCTAATCCTGGTTTTAACATGTGCCGGAATGATAACACTAGTTCTTCTGTCAGCCCAGATGCATACACTTACAGCTCAATGCTTAAGGCATCAGCTAGGGCTCTCCAATGGGAATACTTTGAGTATGTGTACAAGGAGATGGCTCTTTCTGGGTATCAGCTTAATCCAAAAAAACATGCAGTCTTACTTGTGGAAGCATCTAGAGCTGGAAAAGTAAGCTATACACCTCTCATCTCTGTTGATAATGCTTTTGTTAATTTTTAGGTCCATTTCAACTTTATTAGAACTCAACTTTCGACAATGCTTGCCTAAAAATTCTTAAACAAAAATTATCCTTGGGATAATAAAAACTAAACTCTGATGCAGTGAGTTTTTTCCCCCTTCTGATATCGATTGACAACCATACAGTTTTCTCTTGTCTAGCTGTGGCCCAATTTTTCAAGTTGCTGGATGGACTATTTCATTGTCGAATCAATGTGGTCCTTGAAGTGTTTTAACTGGTGTGTTTTTGCAGTGGTATTTGCTCGAGCATGCATTTGACACAATTTTGGAAGCTGGTGATATACCCCCTCCATCATTCTTCACTGAAATGGTATGTCAAGCCATTGTACGGCATGATTATGAAAGAGCTCTCGCTAGTGTTAACACCATAGCTCATGCTCCCTTTCAAGTCAGTGAACATCAGTGGAAAGACCTCTTCGAGGAAAACAGAGACAGGATCAGTAGGACTAGTTTAAAGGAACTGTTGGACACGCTCTGTAATTATGATTTATCAAAAGAGGCCACAGTGTCAAACTTTTCAAGGGTATTGCAATCTCTCTGTGCCCCTGGCAGTTCAAATGTTTTATTAGAGTCAGTTGCTTTTGGGAATGTAACCGCTAGTGAATTACCTTCAGATGGTTGTAATAGGGGATTTCTTGGCGATGGAAGTATAGATATGCATCCTACAAGTACAGTTGGTCTCGACCTTCCTGCAAGAACCCTCAATTATAACCCTCGCGAGGATCTTCAAGTTAATAAAGGCAGTGTAATTAGTGTATCTTCAGATAACCTCATTAGTAATGATAGAGAGGAGGGAGTTGATATATGTTTGAAGTCTGCAAATTACGGTGATAGGATGGCGAAGCATCTTGCTGACGACTTGGAACCTATTGGTTCTATTGATTCTGCGGATTGTTTTCATGACAGAAACTCAGAGTACATAGAACATGGTGACTTTGACGTCGTTAATGAGTTAGATCTTGACATGTCAACCCATGAAGTTGGTGATTCTCATGTATCTGACTTGCCTTCAGCATATGAAATACTAGAAATCTGGAAGGAAAGCAGGAAGAAGGATGGCATTTACTTTCCCTTTCTTGGCTGGAAGTAAGTGGAAGTTGCATTTATATCGCTCTTCCTGTGTAGCATTTCAGAAGCATTGCTCATATGCCATTGAGATTTCTTCTGTACAAACCTTTATCCTGATATGGTGTTGACTGTTGACAATGAATCCACTGAGATGAATGGTGTCTTCTGGCTAGCTGCCCCCCACAAGCTCGTAGGACTTGTGTAGGCGAGTGCAGATCTGTATGGTGTACCTTTTTTGGGTAGTATAGCTTGTGTTAGTACTACATTCAATTTCTAATATGATGCAACTGTTTTATAGAAATGGAAAGGAGAAAGATGAAACCTTCAATATTCATGAACCATCATTTTTTTTTGAGGTTTGATTTAATTTGTTTATGTTGTTGGAAATAATGGTTTTTAAATAAATATTTTGATATTTATTTGTTTAAAACTATTAAGTATTGAATGAGAAGTTGTTAAAGTATTTTTGTGAATTTTTGGGAGAAATTGGAAAGGTGTGAAGTAAATATAACATAAAAGACTAGTAGTTCAAAATTGGTGATTTTTGGTTAAAGATATCTATTCAAATGGTTACATTTTTTCATAAAATTAGCATTAATATATTTTGGTTAAAATCCACTATTACAAATTGTCACAAATTTTCATAAAAGTTATTATTTATATATCTTGGACTAAATTACATTATTTCAAATGATTGTACTTTTTCATAAAATTACTATTGATACTATTTGGACTAAAAAACACCATTACAAATGGTTGCACCATTTATAAAAAATTAGTAGTGAATCTATAATAGGTGAGACCTTGCACTCTTAAATCATACAATTGAATAATTCTTACTTCTTACTAGAATTGCTCTCTCATTCAACTTTTCTCTATCATCTTAATTTTGAATTCTGTATTCAGTATTTTTTTTCTCTTTCTCTCTCTCTCTGTATATTGCTACATTGTTCTTTCTAAGAAATTCAAGTTTAAAATACGAAATTGTGTTCGTTGAAGTCTTAAAAATTGAAGTACTGCATCTTCAAAAACGAAATTTGTTCTATCTTTGGATACAATTGCTTATCAATAAACACTGAGAATGAACAAATATATCTTAAGGAATCTATGATTACACAGTACTCGGATTATTATTATTATTATTATTTATGGATTTCTACATTCGTATTATTATTAATACAGTTCTACGTTACTGTAAGTGTATTTCAGTTTTTTTTTTTAGCATTCTATTTTTTTCTTAAATGGTTTGCAGATAACATTATACTTAGTATATTTAAAATTTACTACAGTAATTAGTTCTTTAGTATGATTATATATATTGGATAACAGATGTTTACTAAAAGAAATCTTATACTACTCTTGCATGATTATTAAAGATTTAGCTTCCTTGTAGTGGCTCGAGTAGACATACAAGGCCACCAACGAGAGAAAATATTGAATATAACGGTGACACTGCTCTATCATTGTTATATAGTGTCACTATTCTATAACAAATCAATATCTAGGGAAATGAATCCTACTTCATTTAGTAACTACCCTTATCTATCGATAAAAATAATTATCAAGAGGGCTTACATTATTAAATGGTGACGTGATATCACTGTTACGCTCAATATTAGAAGCGTGTCATTTTGTTGACCCAAGTCTAAATGATAAAAATTATTATTATGGCAAAACGTTAATGTGGGGAAGCTCCTGATGTAACATGGTTGAAAGCCAGAGAAGCAATGCACCTGACGTATGTCTATGGGCGGAAATTTCTTACATTTGAAGAAATTGGATGTACATTGACGTTTAAATCCTAAGAGATTGTGTATAATTTCTAAAACCAATTGGAACTTTCAAGAAAATGTTAAGTAATATGACAACTGGCATGATTGTTTAGGTTCCTTTTCTCAATTTAATCACTCCGGATTATTTTAATTTAAAATTTGAAATTATAGATTAGATAAAAAAATAATAATAATAAGAGAGGAGCAATGCTAGACTAACTAAAAAATAAGAATATATTAGGGCAGCTTGTTAGTCGGAGTAACATTACCCACGAAAGTTAGGGTGCCAATTTTACTCGTCGACACGTTACGAATCCAAAAATGACACCACTGATTAACACAAGAAATAAATAAATTAGATTAGTGTTAGACTCAAATAACGCGCCTAGCTCGTATTGTATACAAAAAAATAGGTATTTTATTATTTTATCAAATTTTTATATATGAAAGTATATGAATTATGTTAAAATTAAATAATTTTATTAATTCAAATATTGACACGAATAATACAAAGACTATCCTATAACAAATTGAAGAGGAGGTTGAGAGCCTAAGTCATATGAGAGCGGGGCGGGCTTTGAGAGCGTTATATTTTATGTATATTGATACACGTTCATCCATAAAAATTAATAAAAATTAAATATTATTCAAAACTATGAAACAAACTATTTAATTTTTAAATATATGTTGATTATAAAGTCCTAAAATAATACTTATAGTTTACAATTGATATGTATCTATAAGTGTGGATCAATATTTTCTAAAGAAAAATTTGAGTAGTAATAAATAAATGTATAAGTGCACGAATACCATCCGAGCTGTTGGTTTGGTAAACCGTACTCGTTTAGGATTATCATTGACTCCAATGTAATTATTAAACTTGGTTCAATTCACAGAAGTAACGTGGTTTACTGCTTGACTTTAGCAATATTGTAGTGACAAATTGTCTTTTTGAATTAGTAGTTAAGACTCAAATAAGACATTTCATAATAGAGAGACTATCTCGTGATTGCCCATCCCTTTCACCAATTAATTGAATTTATAAATTAAAAAATCAAATCCGTAAATTTTATAAAATAAGAGTGTAGCACGAATTGACTGGTGAATTAGCTCTTAAAGCTCACATACGCGCACAGAGCACCGCAGCTTGACATAAACTTCTCCACATAACGCGAACTTATAGCCTTTCGATTCGTGAGCCAGTCTTGTCCATCCACCATCGCTCCTTTCTGGAGAAAATTCTCCACACACTCGTTGGTTGAGATAAATGCCGGAGAGATAGGAATGGTCTCCTGTAGCCTACAAGCTTTGGTATTGTGATCATCATGGCCACACGTGGAGCGTATCTTCTTAAAGCCTTCATACATAACCAGTTGTTTGTCTTTTGCAATGAATATATGCGAGACCAGTGGTTTTGAGATAACGATTTGAACGCACATTCTTGCAATCTCCCACGGGACATGTCTTCAGTTTGGGCATCAATCATAATCAACCTTCCAATTCTGAGTCCTATTTTCTTAAGGACTAGAGAGTCATAAAACTCAATTGGTAATCTAGGCAGACGAATCCATTAGCACCTGTAATTCTGGCTCCCACAATCTGACCCTGATAAATTGTTGTCCAAGGAACCAGGAGCCTTCATTGAGTGTCCTCATAGTAGCTTTTTTTGACTGAAAACAAGCCACATAGTAGCCTTCTCCTAAAGGTATGCATTTCATTTTTTCATTGGGTTGCGATAAGGCATTCAACTTCCCAATCAAGTACTGATAATTGTATGTACGCCCATATGTTTTGAAAATAATAGCATCTGCCCAAGGATGCCTAATTCAAGCTTTATCTTCTTTGGATAAGATTATTTTGGGACTACCTAGATCATCCTCAAGTTTTCTTTCCAATGGTTCCACAAGTTCATTTGTGGTGGCATAGATTTCTTTGGTGATTCCTGGGACTAAGGCATTCTTGTAGGAAATGTGAAGGGTAATTCGGAAGTCAGGCCTTTCTAGTAGACTGGTGAAGATGGCTTGTGAATTAGTGAGGTGATTGAGATTTTGTTGTAAGGAATCCTTGAGAGGTTGAATAGGTTTTGTTATAGGGTTGAGTTTGGGGTATGGGAGTGGGAGTGGTTTGTTTGCTTGGTATGTGGCTTGTCCAGTTGCCCCATAGCTGTCTCTAAGAGACTTTTTGACAATGATTTCATGAGGCTTTTTGTCAAACAGTTGGTATGCATTAATGGAGGAGGATCAAAATGAGCAAATTTAAATTCAAAGATGGAATCGCAGCTGAGAGGAGATGAAATTGTTGATGATTGTAGTAGGAGATTGGAAGCTATGTTTGTGGGTTAGGTTTTATTTACAGATGTAAGAGTTTGGGTTTGGGTGTAGTATGCTGAATGAAACAAGAAAAAAAAGTGGAAAATAGGAGAGGGAAGATAGGTTACCATAGTAGATGAATAGCGGAGCTTCCACTAGAAAACTAGCATGTTGCTTGGAGTTGCAGTCGCCACGGTGGGGAAAGAGGGGAACTCTACATCAGAGAGCGAAGCGGTGCTTGCATAGGATTTTCTATGAACTCAAGTAGTTGCATTCTATCATCTTGTGGGGTTATATTGTAGATTTTGATCCCAATTCTTTCAGTTTGCTCCATTGATTTGGTTGATAATTTTGATGAGTACAAAGGGAATATATCGTGAGGAAATATATAAAGGATTGGTTGTTGATCCAAATTTCAGGTTGAGATACTTAATAATGGTTAATAACACATTGCAAACCATTGTGTCTTCTGCTTTCAAAAGGCCATAATTAAATTTTGGGAGAATTACACTCAGATTTCCTAAATTTGTTACTGAATTACTCAGACCCTCTAACATTTGAAATATTATACACAAATCCCCTAAAATTTACACACAGATAACACTTAAACCCCTTCGGTCAAATGTACACTAGTACACCCGTTAATAAATTACACGTAAACCTCTTAAAACATAATTAATATATAATTATATTATCTATTGGAATTAAACTAAAAAATTAAACAAGAGGTAAAATTATAATGAATACAATATATTTTAACTTTAATTAGGGTAATTTGGTCGTTTCAACAACCAAATTAAATTTCAATAGATTGTATAATTATATATTAATTATAATTTTTTAAGAAAAAAATTAGATTTTATTTTTAATTTTATTTCAATAAAGTTCATAATAGAACATGAATTTTGGTTGTAAAATTTAAAATATTTGATATTCTATTTTTAATTTTAGTATTTTTTTTATTTAAGTACAACATTTTAAATTTGAGGGTCTAAGTATTATATGCTACAAACTTCAGGGGTATTGGATATAATTTACTAACTGACATGGACGACAAGTGTTTAAGTATTATGTATGTACAAATTTCAAGAGATTTGTGTATAATAGTTCAAATGTCAAAGAGTCTGAGTGATTATGTGATAAATCTCAGAAAAATTAGGTTTAATTCTCAAATATTTTGTCCTCTCGCTTTTTTTGCAACCCATGGAATATGTTGGGTGCATTTCTCACTGCTGGAACAAAAATTGCAATATAACAGCAAGAAAAATATTGCATTCAATTTAAACCTAACCAGTAAGTTCAACATTAGTTGGAATTCGAGAGACAGTTCATTTTTTGCTAAACAAATTGCAAGAGAGAGAAATTAATATCAGAGGCCAGTAAATGGGGTGTTGACTCCCACCTCATAGCATTAAAATGTCATTGGGACACCGGTGATGCTATTTATAATTGAATATTCAACAATTTTTTTGCATGGTGAGGATCTATATACATCAACTAATTTATTATATTTTACATTTATCAAAATCTAAAGTAATTTAAGATTTAATGATGTGGATAAATCCTTACCATTCCAAAAAGAATTGTTTGAATAGAAAAAGATAAATAAAATGGTGAAAAATTAAGCAATACAATAGGGGTTAGTGCCCCGGGGAAATTTGAGAGTGGAGAGCTTGTATATCTGTTATTTTGGTACAAGTAGTTTGTCCTTGTATATGTGTTATTTTGGTACAAGTAGTTTGTCTATGGTGTCATAAGGGGAGAAGAAGCTTGTTAATCTCCGTTGAACATCTCTCCTGTTTACCATTTACCCCATAAGGGAAATCACAAACACCACCATTTTGCTCCGTAGAATTCAACGAGATTTTCTACCAACTTTTTCACAAAAAAAAAAAATTTAGGAGCTTTCACTTAAGTATATTCATTCTCAAAAATTTTGAAAATATATATAAGTTCACTCAAAATGAAGTTTTCAATTACTCACTAACAATCACACTTGCAAAAGTTCACTCGAGGAAGTTCATCACTCACAATCTCAATATTTCAATACAAGTTTGGCTTAGTTATTCTTGTGTAGTATAAAATGAATTTGTTATCATATTTTCTTGTGGTTTATGGCCATCATGCACTTCAGCAAAATGGCCACAATTTTTTCCCATCTCCCACCGTCTATTTTTAGCATACATAGTAGAGACACACACTCATCTACTATGCATTAGAGATGAGAATGATCAATCTATTATGGGGTGACGTGTAGTGCTCTTTTCAGGTTGCAATTACTTATGAGATGTCATAACAGATCTGTTAACTTGGTTGCTACCTTGGTTTGTTATTCTCAAGATCACTATGTGTTATATCCAACCTAGCAGGTTATCTTATGTAAGCAAATTATGTAATCAAATATCTCTCACTAGGGGGAAATTTGTTGAAAGGGAGCATTATGAGTAGCATTAGATGCTGTTGGAGTATAGATAGTCTAGTTTATTAGGATTTCTTTTCCCTTTTTTACCCTTACTATGATTTTTATATTTTGCCTAAACTACAAGGATGTTTAAGTCACTCTGTATTATTTTTGGATATATATACGGGGCTCTACTCTTAATTTGAGTATCCCTTTTTCACACACATTCATTCCAAGTTGGTATCAGAGCCATACCCTAACCCTAACCCTAACCTCATCATCAATCACCAAAGCACCGACAGCCACCAGCCCCTCCTCCACGTTGCAGCCCAGTGCCGATATCAATCCGCCACTACCCAACACCAAAGCACCGACAGACACCAGCCCCTCCTCCACGTTGCAGCCCAGTGCCGATATCAGTCCGCCACTACCCAGCAACAAAACCCATCAAACCAATACCCATCAACAATAAAAACAGCAACACCGACTGCAACCCCAGCAGCCACCATCCACCGACTGCCCATTCTCGTACCAGACCATACCAGTCCTCCACTGACAGCCAAACTGACCAGCATAACACCCTTATCAGCAAAACTGAACAGCCCACTACCTTGATCTCAGCAAAACCGAACACCCTACTGCCGACCAGAACTCAACAGCATTCTGCCTCCCATCAGCAAAACCGAGCGACCAACATAACACCCCTATCAGCAAAACCGAACAGCCCACTGCTAACCAGAACTCAAGGACCAACATTCAGCCTTCCCCATCAAAAACCACCGACTGAAACCAAAACCACCGACTGCACATACAACCCCATGCGTGACTGTCCATCCACCGACTGAAACCAAAACCAGAAACTCCACCGACTGAATACCAGCGAACCTGCTGCCCAGCGAAAACACAAGCCCCAAATTACAGTATCTAGGATTCCCTTTTTTTTATGAGGGGTTAAATCCTCTTTTTTGTCCATTGATTTGCTCTTGATGCAGTAAGATCATTTATATTTATTGGATTTTTGGGCACCGTGACTTGATTATTTGGGAGTTTTCTGGACCTTCTTTTGTCGCTACTGTTCGACTGGAGGTATATTGTTCTCCCTTATTTTATTCCTCTATTTATCTTAGAGTTATTTTTCTGTCACGGGTGCCCTAGTATTGTTGTTGATATGACTACTACTGAGGGACTTGAGAACCCTACTGTTGACACCTCTACCGTTGAGACATCTATGGGTACTTCCACTTTTATGTTTGACCAGTATACAGTGCCTACTAGCACAGTTGCATTACCAGCATTACCGGGCATGATCTCTCAAAAAGTTACGGCACAATTGTTGAATGGTCGTAACTTCGCTGAGTGGTCACGCTCATTCCAGCTTTTCTTAGGCCGTGTAGGGAAGCTTGGTTGGCTGACGGGATCTCACCCAAAGCCAGCTGATGCCGACCCTGGATATTCTGCGTGGTTCTCTGAAAACTGTGCCATTCTTGGATGGTTATTTGGCTCAATGGAGCCCTCTGTTTGCAGGATCCACCAGTTTCATAGCTCTGTTCCGAAGCTATGGAGCGCATTATCAGAGATGTATTCTCAGTCAGGACGGGGAGTTCGTGTTTATGAGCTTTCTCAGGAGCTCTCATATGCTCGACAGGGAGATATGACCGTTCAGGATTATTATGGCTATTTGACCCAACGCTGGCTTGAGTATGAGACTCTACGTCCTCTTGCTGCTATTTCGAAGATAGAGCCCGAGGGAACAGCATTCTTGCATACTCGAGAACAAGAGGATAGGATTCACAAGTTCCTTATGGGGCTTCGTGATGAGTTTGAGGGACCTCGTTCACAGATCTTATCGATGTTGACACTTCCTTCTCTTTATGAGGTGTATGGGTTGATTGAGCAGCATGAGCGTCGAGTCCGTATTGCATCACTTTCAGTTGCAGCTTTGACTCCTTCGATTGACCAGATGGCCCTTGCAACTGCTGTAGGGTCCCGTTCAGGATCCTTAGTCAGGGATGGGCAACGCTCAGACCAGCGCCGTCAGGGCGCCCCAGATCAGCGCAGACGGGGGGATTCCCGTCAATGTGATTATTGTGGCCGACCAGGACATCTCAGGGCTACTTGCTGGAAGCTCCATCCAGAGCTTAAGCCACCTTCTCGCAGCCGTACTGTTGCTATTGCTGAGGTACCACCGCCCACTACCGCCACTCCTGCTACTGCTCCTCCTTGGCAAAGTGATATGGATGCTATCACTTCCCGATTAGATATACTTATGTCTGCTCTGACTTCTCAGAGTCTGACTACTGCTGCTGTCACCACTACAGGTATATCTCGTGCCTTTCACGCTTGTGCCAGTTCATCTCCCCTTTGGATGTTGGACTCGGGTGCGAATGGTCACATGACAGGTGAGGCCCATCACTTCACCACTTTTGATGAGCCGTTACATACACAGGTTCAGTTAGCAGATGGAACACATGCCCCTATTGTTAGTAGGGGTACAGTCCGTCTCCTAGATGGCCTTACATTACATTCGGTTTTTCATGCGCCAAAGTTGGCCATGAATCTATTATCTGTACATCAGTTAGCCAGAGATTTTCACTGTGCAGTTGTATTCTTATCTGATTCGTGTTATTTGCAGGACCTGAGTACCAGGAGGATTATTATCAAGGGACATAAGAAAGATGGACTGTATTATCTTGGCAATCCATCTCCAGTTTCACCAATTCCTTCACCTGCACCTGCTTTGTCTTTTTCTGTTCCTAGCTTGCATGCTAGTATTTTACCTAGTAGTTGTCGTTATGATTTTTCGTCACAAACTGTTCAATTGTGGCATGACCGTTTTGGACATACAAATTTTAAATATTTATGTATGTTGTTTCCTGCTTTGAGTAATGCTTGTGTTGGTGGTAAACTTGATTGCGTTATCTGTTCCCTATCAAAACATGTTAGGGCCAATTATATTCCTCGCATGCACCAGTCACCCAAGCCATTTGACCTAATACACTCTGATATTTGGGGACCCTCTCCTGTTACTGCTCTGTCAGGTGCCAGATATTATGTGACATTTATAGATGATCATACCCGTTGTACTTGGGTCTACCTTTTGCATAAGAAGTCTGATGTGCTCCCTATAATCACTCAATTTTTACAGATGATTAAGACACAATTCGATGTCATTGTTCGTGCTCTTCGTTCGGATAATGCCAAAGAATATGTGTCTGATGCTTTAGTGTCTCACCTTTCTTCTCAGGGTATCCTTCAGCAACTCACTTGTCCATATACTCCTGAGCAAAATGGTGTTGCTGAGAGGAAAAATAGGAGTTTGATAGGGATGGTACGTTGTCTGCTTAGAGGCATGAGGGTACCAAAATCTTATTGGCATTTTGCTGTTTTGACTTCTACCTTTCTGTGCAATCGTACGCCGAGTCGTGTTCTTCAGCATAAGGCTCCCTTACAGGTCTTATTTCCTGAGCGGACACTTTTTCCGGTCCCCCCTCGTGTTTTTGGATGCACATGTTTTGTTCAGGATCGGTCTCCTACTCGTCATAAACTTGATGATAAAGCGATTCGTTGTATCTTTGTGGGCTATTGTCATCAATCTAAGGGGTATCGATGTTATGATCCTATTAGGCGTCGTATGTATCACAGTCTAGATGTTACCTTTCTTGAGCATATTCCTTATTTTCCTTTCAGTCCTTTGTCTGCCCCTCCAGTTGATGATACTCCCTTTGATTTTCCATTACCACAAGAGTCAGGGTCATCCGTTTTTCCTCCAAATGAGTCACTCATCCCTGTCAGTACAGAGTTACCAGTCTCTCTTCCTTTGCAGGTGTATGATCGTTGTCCTCGCTCTCATCACCCTGCTAATATCCCCTCTACCTCAGGCGATGCAGGTAATACTTCTCAGTTTGTTGAGCATATTGATGTACCTGTTGTTAGTACTGATGAGATTACAGGTGCTGAGCCAGTTACTTTACCTGATAAGATATTATCAGTAGAGGATGGTGCTTTAGGGCGTCGTTATCCACGGCGTGATCGTCGTCCAGTTGATCGATATGGTTGGACCGCCAAGATTTTATATCCGATCTCTGCTTATGTTTCTTATGGTGATCTGTCTCCCACATTTCGAGCTTATACTATGGCCTTATCAGATACGCCGGTTCCTCGCTCTATTTCGGAAGCTATGCGGGAGCCCCAGTGGGTTCTTGCCATGCAGACAGAGATGGACGCTCTTCAGCGTAATCATACATGGGATCTTGTCTCCTTACCTTCAGGGGTGAAGCCTGTTGGCTGTCGCTGGGTTTACACCCTGAAGTTTCTTGCGGATGGTACTATTGATCGTTACAAGGCTAGACTTGTGGCGAAGGGCTTTACTCAGGTACCAGGTCGTGATTTTGGTGCTACATTTGCCCCCGTGGCAAAATTGACTACTGTTCGGTTGATTATTTCTCTGGCTGCGGAGTACTCTTGGCCTCTTCATCAATTAGATGTGAAGAATGCGTTTCTTCACGGTGATCTGGACGAGATTATTTATATGGATGCACCACCGGGCTTTCGTGGCGAGGGGGAGTATGCTGGAAAGGTATGTCGACTGCGTAAGTCTTTTTATGGACTGAAACAGTCGCCACGAGCCTGGTTCTCTCGCTTCAGTGATGTAGTCATACGATTGGGGTTCACCAGGTGTCATTCTGATCATACCTGCTTTATTCGACGGAATACTTCTGGACAGTGTGTCATCTTTCTGGTATATGTTGATGATATTATTATTACTGGTGATGATATTTCTGGGACTGCGCAGGTCAAGATAGACCTTGGGAAGGCCTTCGATGTGAAGGATCTTGGATTTCTGCGATACTTTCTTGGGATTGAGGTTGCTCGTAGAAGCAGAGGTATTGTTCTTTCTCAGAGAAAGTATGTTTTGGATCTTCTTTCAGACACTGGGATGTTGGGGTGCAAACCGGCATCATCACCCATGATTCCAAACCTGAAGCTTACTGCTGAAGGTGAGGAGTTGAAAGATCCGACAGTTTATCAAAGATTGGTAGGTAGACTTATCTACGTAGCCAATACTAGGCCGGACATTTCATTCGCAGTCAGCCGAGTTAGTCAGTTCATGCATAGGCCATGTCAGCCTCATCTTGATGCAGTTTATCATATTCTTCGGTACCTCAAGTCTTGTCCTGGACTTGGGTTGTTTTATGCATCAGGATCTCAGACCGGTTCTCTAGCCTGTTATTCAGATTCAGATTATAGGGGAGCATGTGATGGTCGATCTACTACGGGTTTCTGTGCTTTTCGAGGGACTCATCTTATCTCTTGGAAGAGCAAGAAGCAGGCAGTTGTCTCCCGCTCGTCCGCAGAGGCAGAGTATCGGGCATTGGCACTTGGAACATGTGAGATTATCTGGCTACGATCAATTCTTGACGAGTTGGGTTTTTCAGTGACCTCTCCATCCACATTATATTGTGATAATCAATCTGCTATTCAGCTCGCTTCTGACTCTGTACTACATGAGAGAACGAAACATATAGAGATCGATGTTCACTTTCTTCGGGAGAAGGTCAGCAGTGGTCTTGTTACTCCATCGTTTGTGGGGACCAGTGATCAAGTTGCGGATGTTTTTACCAAACCTGTCACTCTGTCTATTCTTCGGGACTCCGTTGTCAAGCTTGGCTTAATTGACATTTTTGCGCCTAGCTTGAGGGGGAGTGTTGGAGTATAGATAGTCTAGTTTATTAGGATTTCTTTTCCCTTTTTTACCCTTACTATGATTTTTATATTTTGCCTAAACTACAAGGATGTTTAAGTCACTCTGTATTATTTTTGGATATATATATGGGGCTCTACTCTTAATTTGAGTATCCCTTTTTCACACACATTCATTCCAAGTGATGCTATGGTGTTACCATGCCTTAATTAGGAGCTACTCTTTAAGCAAGTTTTTAGTATGTCAACTGTGTTATATAAGTCTTTGCCCTTACAATGGATGGTTGTGATATTCACAAGTGTCATTCGCTTAATTTGTGTGTAGAATTCTCACATGATAAACTTTACTATTTTTAATGTACAAGAGCTTTCTTTGTCTCATTAGATTTCTCTAGGATGTTCCTTCATAGAGACATTATGAAAAAAAATAATCTCGATATTTGTAAAAAAATTTAGAATACCCAAAAAAAAACTCTCCTCCCTATTGGTGTAGATTTCTTTTTGCAAAACTCTTTTTCTTTTTTTTGATGATTTTGCCAGCTCTATATATTTTTCTTTCTCACAATCTTCCATATTCTTCCATTGTAGTCCAAGTTGTTTCATGAACTGAATGAGTGAGTGGAATGGTTATACACAGTGGAGAATTGCATCCCTTACCCCATGGCCGAGTTTTTTATTTTTCTTTCCTTTGATTGTCTTCAAACAATCCTTGCTACAATGGAGAACTAACATCATCAATGGTATACAAATAATATCAATAAAAATGGTTTAGTATTTAGATTATACAGATCTCTCACTATAAAAAACCTCATAAACTTGTTGGCCAATCAGATTCACTTGACCTCTTCTCCCCTCTAAATATAAAATCCACCATTAACCATAAAAATAGTTTCATTTTTTTTTCTAAACAATAGAACTTATACTGGGATTAAACAGAACTTATCTTATAAATATTCTGAGTTGAGATTAAAAATATTAGAGAAGAGGAGGAGGTTATCACCATTTTAGAAGACTTGAAAAAGGAACCGAAACGAAGCAGAAGAGAATAACTTAGAAAAGAAAAGAAAGAGAAAGACGAAAAAAAGTGAAGCAGCAACCCAGCTATTCGTAGCTACTAAGCGTCTGGAAGAAGCAAGAGGAATGGATTTGGGCGGAAAATGGGTTAGTCTTGTGTCAAAATTTCATTCATCCATGTGTCGATATATTATTGGCCTATTGTCAATTGATATGGATCCAGATTATTGGACAAACGATTTAAATGAGATTTCAGTTAGATAATTAAATTTTTTTTGTCTGTGTTATATTTTGTTATGAATAATAATTCAAGTCAATTAAAATTGAATATTTTTTAAATATTTTTAAAAATTGATTTGATAAATTGAATATTTTTAAAATAGTTTTGGATGTTAATTTGATTAATTGAGGGTTAATTGGATGAATTTGAATATAAATTAGATGAATTCAATGTTAATTTGATTAATTTAATTTGTCATTGTCTTTCGTCGCCTGGAGCTGGTCACTTGGGAGTGAAGATTGAAGGAAGAAGGTGGATTTAAGGAAAATTGCCCAAAAAGAGGATTTTTTTTTTTTTATATTATTTGAAATCCAATCGTCCAGTTTACCGGTTTGATAAAAAAATCAACCGATTTAGCGATTTTCTTCCGGTTTGACTGCTTATATGGTTCAACTCTAGAATCGAACTGGCTTAGGTCCCAGTTCCCGGTTGGATTGGTTCGGTTCTGATAACACTGGTGAAAATTGTTTAGGCTCAACAGTGACTGTTTGTTTCATGAAAATTCAATATGTTTTTAGGTGCATGTGATTGAAAACTAAAATTTCATGAAGTGGATTTGATCCTAATTATGCTTTATGTTGGTTGATTCTTTAACAAAAATTATGTGGTTGTCTGAATTGTTGAATTTAATCTAGAAATATTCTAGAGAATTCTAGAAGAATATGAAAAATCTAGTTAGGCAAAGAAAGTTCTTGTACATAAAAAATCAAGATATTTTATACTTCGTAATAGAATTCTGGCCAACTTTAGATCAATGACACTTGTATAGATGCTAGACATTCATTGTAAGTTCAACACCTAGCTAAAGCTTTTACCAAGTTTCATGTTATAATCCTTGATAAGGTAGTTTCTTAGAGGTTTTCTAAAATGAAGGAGATGCTAGGAAAGAAGAAATTTTCATTTTATTATAGAACAACTATTAATATTATGGATATGAAAGAAACTCTAAAATTTTAAAATTTTAATTTCTTCTTATTTCTTGACTTCTCTGGTTTTCCATCTTTTTGCATGGGTTGTGGGCTCAAATGTACTATTGTACCTATTATGTATGTAATATACATAGTGCTAGTGATGCATCCATTCAATACATGAGATTAAAACTTTCACTCTTCACCTTCATCCACGATAGTATAATTTGTGTATTAATTTTAGACAGAGATAAAATAAACATAAGAGGAGTCAAGCTTGAACAAGAGATTTAAGACTCATCATCAGGAGTCAGAGTTGAATCTAAACATTTTTTTTGCAAAATAATCAAGCTGAGCCCAAAAACAAACTAATGCTCAACCTAATTTGGTTCATGTTTATCCCTAATTGGAGTGCAAAAACTTTTTGCAATGGTTTGCAAAACACATCTAGTAGTTCACAAAAGAAGACGTGATAAGGGTGTTGTAAATCATAATATTAAATTATTTGTGTAACGTGTGTTTATTTTGTGTGTTGTATTATGAAAAATGTTTGATGGTACAATTGAGAACCAGATGTTCATCGAGAATGACGGTGAAAGAAATAGAGAGGTTTAGTGATGAACAAAAATATGGAGTTGAAGAGATTGGTATCGGAGGTTTGTTAAGCCTCAAATGCAAAATAGAGGAGAGATTTATGTGACTGGGAGGTTGAACACTTTGACCCTAATTCATGTGTATTGAATATTTACAGGAAATCCTTAAAGTTCTCTCCTGAGGATGTAGAATCTATATTGGAGTTGAGATATGGGGAGATAGATGTAGAGAGGAGTGACCCCTATGAAAGAATAAAGGGAATCTGTAATTCCATGTTCACTAGAATAAAGGATATTCTAGTGAACTATTTAAATAACAAATTGGATGAAATGAAAGTGGATACAGAGGACATTCGGTGTATCTTTATCTTATTTGTTCTTGGATGTCTATTGTGTCCTACAACAAAGACCTCAATTAGCAGTTCATTCCTCCATTTTGTGGTGGCTGTTGGTTCTTTGGGAGAGAAGAACTGGGCCAAGTTGGTGTTTGATGCCCTGATTGAGGGGTTGAAAAAATATAAGATATAAGGACAAAACAACATTAGTGGTTGTCTACTAGTTCTCAAGGTAATGTATTGATTACCTGAAAGATCTTGTGCTTAGTATTGTTTTTGTTTCGAATTGAGAGTAGTTGCTTGACATAGATTTTTTATCTTCAGCACCTGACACCCACATGGGTTTCCCTTGTGCCAATCAAATGTCAATTCATTCCTCGCATTGGAGCATGGAGTGATTTGAAAATAAAAATGGTGTGGTTATCTTTAAGAAGTTGATAAATAGGAAAGAGGTATATATTGATATTATTTTTTAATAATTGATGTGTATGTATGTCAATTTCAATTTGATTATTAGCGTGTTGGAGTTATGATTAAGAGTTATGTATGTTGTAGGTTCAAGTTGTAAGAGTAGCCTCCATCAATGCACAACATGTTCCACTCATTGTGCAACCACCTGTTTCATGAAAAATTGAGAAGGATCCTAACATAGGACAGACAAGTGGTGGCCTATCTAAAGTATGTGTAATGATGTTGGCTTATATAAGTGATTGTGAGTATTTCTATTTCTAATTATGTGTACTTGATGATTTAATATTATTTTTTTCAGTCATGGGAAGAAAGATTTTCATCCCTGAAAAAATCAATGGCTAAAATCAAGGATGACCTATCTGACAAAGTAAATTTGGTGGTTATCATGATGGAGAAAATTATTGATGCATTAGAATCCATGAAGCAATCCATGAATAAATGTGATACTTATGGAGAGAATAAAGACATAGACAATGAAATAATCCATGAAGAAATCTTAAATTAATCCAAATATGATAATCGGATGTGAATTCTGCTTCAAATGGTGCAAACACCAGATATAAAGGCTATGGAAGATATACCGTGGCAACATTCAAATGTCATTGTAAACACACCTCACCTTCAACCAGCTTCACACTCATGCATGCAAACAAAAAATAAAACGCAAAGGTGCTGAGAAGAAAATCTAAGCAGAAGCCAAGTAAATACTTAAATCACCATATGAGATTTTCAAGGTATGATAGGCATTATAAAATTCATATTTTTAGTAATAAAAATATATATTCTAAATTTCTAATCTTGTTTGTATAAGCAGCAACTTTATTTGAAGAAGTATGAAAATACTATCTTGAAGAAACACACGACAAATAAAGCAGCAGTATAACACGTCAAACCTAATTTTGGTTTTACTTGATTAAGATTAATCGATAATACAATATAATACTACTCTATGTATGTTATCACAGTTGGATAATAATGGAATCTTGTTTGAGAAGGAGGTGGAGCAAGCTGGAAAGGAGATGGAGGAAACTGGAAAGAAGACGGAGGAAGCTGTAAAGAAGGATGGAAATCATGATGAAGATAAGGTAAATGGAAATAAGGATGAAGAGGAATAGTTGGAGGTGAATGCAAATAAGGATGAACATGAGGAGATGAAGGCAACTAGAAATAAGGATGAAGAGGAGGAAATAGAGGAATCTAGAAATAAGGATAAAGATGACAAAGCTAGAAATAAGGATGAAGAGGAGGCGAATACAAATAAGGATGAAGAGGAGGTGAATGCAAATAAAGATGAAGAGGAGAAGATAGAGGAAGTTGTAAATAAGCATGAGACTGGTGTTGATGTATATATGGTTTAAAACATAATAAGGGATGATGAGAAGGTCGAAGTGAAAATATATAAAGTTCAAGAAATAACAACGTTTCACATTCCCTCAACTATCAACGTTCACGAGGTTTCGTACTCCACATTAAACATTTAAATGATTGTTTAAACAAATCTGTGTATTAACTTTATTTAAAAAATTGTGCCACATTTAATAATATTCTTCATTATATTTAATAAACAGATTTCAGATACCACCAGTTTGTAGACCCCATCAAATGAGGATTATCTACACGTTGATGAAATTAGTGATTATGATAAAATGTGTGTCTTGAATTACATATTTGACAACTCACTTAACATGAGGTACTTATACTATATAGTTTGTGCTTGTTCTTCTTGTATATTATGGGATCATCACCAATTACTAATACATTTTTTGCATGAAACAATGAGACACTGGTGAGATTTGAGACATGTTCTGCCAACAAATATTTATTTGTTAAATATTTGAAATCAAGAAAATGGTTGTTAGACATTGTGAGTTAAAAATGGATGTATTTATTGTGTTTTTTATATTGACCAAATATTGATTTTGTACATTTTGACCTAAAGATAGTAGATTTGGCATCTTGTATTATTCCGGACGATGTGAAATTTAATCCGTTTACAAAAAGATCAAGGTGGTACCTACCCACATGGTTTGCGGTAATGTGGTTTATTTGACTTTTTTAATCTTGAACATGTATAATGTGGGTTAAATGTGTATCCGTATTTTACTTTTAATACCCAGCAAAAAGTACTTGGAAAGGTAGAGGAAGGAAAAGAACAAGAAAAAGTAATTGGCTTGCTTGATTTTCAAAGGTACTTCGTTTCAGATTTCAAGGACTATGAAAAGGTATATAGATGTCCTATTTTTTTTTTTGTTTATAATTGATCATTTACACAATAATTAATATCTTTGTATTTTTTTATGTATGTATGTAGATCTATATACACATGAATGGCAATAACACCCATTGGTATTTATGCATGGTGGATGTAGTGAAAGAAAAAGTTTTATTACTTGATTCTCTACCATTATATCCCAACAATAGCCATATTTGTGCTGTTGCAAATATGATTAAACAATTAGATCGAGTCCTTTAGCTTGTCATACCTAATTACACACCAACATTGACCAAGTGGCACACATATGGAATGGATTGGGCTCCTAGGCAAACAAATAGCTATGATTGTGGAATATTTGTCATAAAGAAGATGAATGCTCAATTTTTGAATTAATCATTCACAATTACAGTATGATAGCTATTCTCCTTATTTAATATTTAATAGTACTAAATTAAATTTGTGTATGTAACATTTGTTAATTTAACTGTGGTTATTGGTTATTGTTTTTAGGATGAATTCATTACGATGCGGAAGGATCTAGCATTCAAAGTTATTACTCACATATATAACGAATAAAAAAAAAGATCATAAACAAGGCACAACAACACCAACAAAAGAATTGGGGTAAAAATCGGAGATGATAATGACCAATTATTTTATATGTGTGACATATTTTTTTTTTTGTATATACAAAAGTCATGTATAGTGTTTATGGGCTTGATTTAGTGGCATGATTTTTTTTTTTATATAAACAAAAAGAGATAAATTGTAATCAATTATTTTTTTGCCAATGTTTTGTTGAATCAATTTTTTTGGCCTATGTTTTGTTGGCAATGGGGTGGTGGTTGTGTTTTGCTGAACTAATTTTTTTTGCCTATGTTTTGCTTGCCAGGAGGTTTTGTTGGGCTGATTTTGGTGATTTGTGATGTTTGATGTGCGAAAATATGTAGATACCATACTTTTTTTGTGTAAACCATTTTTTTTATGGATCCCTTTGCCTTTTGTTTATTTTTTCTTATACTCAATTTAGAATTCCTTCTTCGTGTGTCATCCTTTGCCATATGTTGTTTTGTCATTTCATGAAAAAGATCAAAGCAAATGGAGAAAAGGATTAATGTTAGCTGTTAGAAGTACCTATGATTAGGAATAAAAAAAAATCATAACAATATTAAGTTGTTAGAAGTAAGTTGATAAGGTAGATGAACAATCTAGAATCATCCCTTATATAAGGCTACAGTTCCTTATATAAGGCTACTGTAAGCAACAAACCATTTTCACCTACCATTCTTACCCATCATTCTCATTATGGAACTCAAGACTTTGACAAGTAGTTATACAAGCTGTATTTTTTTTTTTTTTTGCATTTTTTTGTTTGGTAAGGACTAATGTTGTTAGGTGGGGACTAAATATTCTACCTCTATTTATATGACATAGTGTAACTATATTACTTTTGAAATAAATTATCTTCATCTTCATTAACCAGGCCGAAAGTATGTCAACACAATATCTGAGTTACTTATATATAACTAAAACCTCAGTTGGTCTGCACACATATACAAATGGCAATGTGCAAGCCATTTTGAGTTGTAGGTTACATATAAATAGTTTTTCTTCACAATAGTGGCAATGCTAAAGTGGTGAAAGTTGTTAGGAGTACGTTGATGAGGAAGATGAACAATTTAAAGTCATTCCTTATATAAGGCTATAGTTCCTTATATAAGGCTACTGTAGGCAACAAACCATTCTCACCTCCCATTCTTACCCATCATTCTCACCGAGCATTCTCATTCTAATGGAACCCAAGACTTTGACAAGTAGTTATACAAGCGGTAATTTTTTTTTTTGCATTTTTTTGTTTGGTAAGGACTAGTGTTGTTAAGTGAGAACTAAATATTCTACCTCTATCCATATAACGTAGTGTCACTATATTGCTTTTGAAATAAATTATCTTCATCTTCATCTTCCAAGCCTACAATATGTCAACACAATATCTAAGTTACTTATATATAACTAACACCTCAATTGGTCTACACACATATACAAATGGCAATGTGCAAGCCATTTTGAGTTGTATGTTACATATTTATAGTTTTTATCCATAATAGTGGCAATGCTAAAATGGTAAAAGTTGTTAGGAGTACGTTGATAAGGAAGATAAACAATCTAGAGTCATTCCTTATATAAGGTTATAGTTCCTTATGTAAGGCAACTATAGGCAACAAATCATTCTCAACTATCATTCTTACCGATCATTCTTACCGACCATCTCATTCTAATGGAACCCAAGACATTGACAAGGAGTTATAAAAGCAGTATTTTTTTTTCTTTGCATTTTTTTGTTCGGTAAGGACTAATGTTGTTAGAAGGGGACTAAATATTCTACCTTTATCTATATAACATAGTGTAACTATATTACTTTTGAAATAAATTATCTTCATCTTCATTCTCCAGGGCCTAAGTATGTCAATTACAGATCTGAGTTACTTTATTAAACCTAACACCTCAATTGGTCTG
>CAUOFW020005372.1:0-27443 GCA_963454935.2 Ilex paraguariensis
TTTATATGCTAGCTACCTACCATATCGCTAGAGAATATTGTTGGAAAATGATGGTAGTTTGTTTTGGTTAGTAAAAGATGCTTGGTTTGAATCTTCTTGAAATTACATGTGTATAAGTGAAATGTGAATTTGGGTTTCTGATATGTTAGGGAAAGTAAACTGCAACTTGATGTGCAATATGAATGGTAGAAGAGGACAAGGACGAGGAGGTGGACATAGAAGCCAAGAAAATCCACCACCACCACCTCCAGGTGCCATAAATGGCATTTACCAATGCTTAAGGGAGTTAACCATTATGGTACAACACCAGAATGGAAATAACAACCATAATGGGGTTGTTCAGCCATTAGCTCAAGCACCGGGCAATGGGGATGAGAACAGAAGGATGGTGGCTCTCAGAGAGTTTTTTTAGGCAACTGACTTGATCCGAAATGTGTACACCCAAGTACAGGTGGTCAAGTTGTAGTAATAATCCGGTTAATTCCGGAGTCGAATCCACAGGGAACTATAGGTGGTGTTTTGGTGTAAGTAGTAATAGAGACCAAGTAACTGAAAACTTTGAGAGTTTGAAGTTGTGGGATTTCTTGAATAGAATAGAAGATTCTTTTCAAAAGTTTTCTAGACAAAATATAAGATAAATTCAAATGTAAAATAGTCACCCTTTAGCTTGAGGATCAAAACATGTAGTTAATCATCCAGTTTATTATACTTGTGTTTTATAACTCAATTAACTCTCATGTCAACAACAAGTTAATCGAAAGATAAAGATGGACTGTGAGAATTAAACACATGATTCTGATGCCTTTCTAGAAGTGGACAAGAATTGCTTATGCCGAGATTTAACCCATCTACAAACAAGCAAGTGTTTCTACAAGGCATCCAACCATGGAATTAATGTTCCATTCTTTAGATAAAACATGATAGTAGTAAAGATTGAAATGTGTCATGAAGATCTAGCCTAGGTACTTGCCTTGAACCAATAGGTTTTTCCATTCAAGAGTCATCCGTGACATAGAAAGAACCCGTAGTTATACAAAGTACCTTAGCTTTGCTAGATGCATTCAATCCTTCTATAAGTGAAATATAAAACATTAAAGCATAAAGGAAATGCATAAATATAGCTTTCGGATAATTAATACATGTTTATCACCTCTTACTATAGAGTGAATGAGGAACTACTCACTCTTCATGACTTGAGTAAAACTAGAAAAGTGAGTGATACTCATTCCTCCATGTAGAGAACTTACAAGGTAAAGTACAATAAACGAAGAGCCGATCTTCACCAAAGAATAACTGAATCATGTTCTACCCTTCACGGCTTTGGTAAAACTCTAGAAAAGTGGAAGAGTTTCACTCCTCTAAAGAAGAAGAAAAGCTCAAGCAATGGAAATGAAAGATATAAACAATGAAAGTAGGAGAAAGCTAGTCACTACTTGGAGGGTGGCTTCCTCAACCAACAAATGGAGGGTTGCTTCCTCAACCAACAAGTGGAGGGTTGCTTCCTCAACCAAAAGATGAAGGGTTGCTTCCTTAACCAAAAGATGGAGGGTTGCTTCCTCAACCAAAAAATGAACTAACTCTCTTGATACAAGTAAATATAACATACATCTAAGATTAGTCAAAATGAGTGGGAGTCTAAGCCTCTATATAAACTTTTTACTAGTTCTTGGTGTAGTCTAAGCCTACTAACCAAGCTCTTACTCTATGCTTTACAAGAGAAGAATCCCCCTTCAAGCTCCCCTAATGGGAGTATTTATAGGCAAGGAAGGGGAGGGGGAAGATAAGAGAGGATGAATGAATAGTGTATGCCGCCCTTCAAGCTCCCCTTCGAACGTTGTTTCTATTTTGGCTTTATGGACGTTCGAATGTTGTTTGACATTCAAATGTGGCTTCTATCTTTGCTTTAGGGGCATTCGAATGCCAGATGTGGTTTGACCACATCACTCAAGTGGTCTGTGGTCTTCTATGTAACTCCATTTTTCACACTCCATGTACATCTTGGCTCTTTGCACTCATCACTTTGGTCTTCAATCAAATCAAGTGGACGTTCGAATGTGAGTTGGCGTTCAAACGTGGTGCTCAAGTACTTTCAAGGTCTTCCTTCCTGATTGCAACATGTCATGTCTCAACTGTCTGGTCTTCTTAGAGTTCAAGTTGACATTCAAACATGAGTGGGCGTTTGAACGTAGTTGCTTTGTTCCAACCTTCTCCAATTTTCTTCCCTAATGCACTAGTGTTACACCCAAGTGTGATATTTGTTGTTCTTGAGCCTTTGTTCACTTTAGGACCTGAAATGTCATTACTTAAACTCCATCAAAGTACAATTAGTCCCAAAAAGGCATAGTAAAATGCTAATTTTAAGCACTAATTAGCAACGACCACCCACTTTTCAAGGAAGTTCTAACCCTATGGATACAGATAAGTGGATCCATAGAGTTAGGAAGATATGTGATAGCATGGAGGTCGCTGAGGATCTTCAGGTTAGTTTGGCAACATACTTGCTAGAGGGAGAGGTAGATCATTGGTGGGATTCAGTGAAGAGGATGCGAAATATAGATAGCATGACTTGGGATGCCTTTGACCAAGTGTTCCAAGATAAGTATTTCCTAGAGTCGGTCAAGGATATGATGAGTGCAGACTTTTTGGCTCTAAGGTAGAGCAACATGACTATAGCGGAGTATGAAAAGAAGTTGGATGAGCTCTCTCGTTATGCATCAGAGTTTGTGTCTACTGAGTTTAGGAGGGCTAAACGGTTTGAGCTTGGTCTAAGATCTGCTATTAGAGGGAAGCTTGTCACTCTTAAGATCCGAAAGTATGGAGATCTGGTAGATAGAGCAGCCCTAGCGGAAAGGGACATAGAAGAGACTCGGCGTCAGATGAGCATAGAATATTACATATTATGCATCTCTGTGCACCCATTTATATGTGCTTTTTGTGGTGAAAAGGGGGGAAATGCATTTAAACTCACTTTTAACAGAGATTTGTGTGACTGTAGGTAAAGAGTAGGTAAGGGCGTGTATTAAGTCTCCCATCAAGTACTTAAAGGCAATGGAAAATAAGAGGATGCTTAACAAATGGCTCGGGACATTAAGAGACCAAGAAAATGCCAAAATATGAGAAAAACTACTGGTAGAAGTTCATCAAAACTTACCGGCAGGTTTAGTGCACTAGATTGCTCCACCTACTTCAGGGGCCCACCTCTTGTCACCCCCACACATGCCTTGACATCTATGACACACTATAATGCTCTCTTACACCTAAAGCCTGATATTGAAAGACAAAGCATGGAGGAGGAGAGAGAAAAGGAGTGGTTGGGGGAAGCATGGAAGAGGCAATGATGGGCCTATGGTTGGTTGTAGTAGCACCTATACCCTTTCCAATCATAGGAAGTCAGCACACACAGACAAAGTGGGGGTGATGTACAAATTTTGAACAAGCTAAAGATTATTATTCAGTTACACACAAGTTTAGAGAAAGAAACTCCGAAGAAGAAGATGAAGTTTTAGAGGGAGAAAGTTAGGTTTTCACAAGTCCGCCATTTTCATTCTTGCAAGCTTTAAAATACTTATAATCTTTCTTACTTTCACTTTAAACTCTTCCATTCAATTTGTAATCTATTTTAAGCAAGTGTTCTAGCATTTCAATTTCTACATATGGGTTTTTCCCTCTTTAAGCTTGTAAGTTGGTTATGAATGATATTGTTCTTGTATTTTAAAATTTTCCTTGCATCAATACAAGTCTTATGCTTTATTTCACTACCATGCTTCATTATATTATGCTTTTTCCTGCTTTCATCATGAGTAGCTAGAATTTTAGTTGGCTAATCCAAGGGGAATTTCTTCTTGGGTATGTGAAATCAACTCCCCTACATTCTTCCACGTAGTGTAAAGTGTTTGGTGTGACTAGGTCGAGTGTGGACATGGTTGTGAGCTCTTGATACACCGTAGACTTGTCACGGGGTATACTTGAGTCCAACATCTCTACATTAGTCCCTCACTTCCTATGAACCAATCAAACACCTAGGCACCATTGATTGAATGGTTTGAGTTGATTTGGCATTCCCATTGGAAAAATTCCTATGGATTAGCCAACCTTACTTTCTTACATTTTTATCAAAACATCACTAACCAAATCACAAAACTCACAAGATTTTACACTTCATTTCTTTACAAATCCCCCTTCACTACAATTTGACCTTCCTTCACTAAGGAGATGACCCTGGAATACTCAATTCCAAGTAAAAAACAACATTGCAAGTTTCTCTTCGCTTGGGGAGCACTGTTGCACACACACATTTTCATTCGCACACACGATTTACCCCATTTCTAGCATCAAACCCGAGGGAGAGTGACACTCACCTACTCATATAAGCCATATACACATAGTTTGGGTTCATGTGTGGAGATTAGGGTGAATCGCAAGTCAAGCATTTTTGGCGCTGTTGCCAGAGAAAGCTTAGCGTTGAATTAGAAGGTGATTTCAGACAACAGAGGAAAGTCCCGTAATTCTCATCATGGGCCGAGGTACGTTGCTCCTTTGTATATATTTGAGTATACTTTTTCTTTCAGTTGTAGATATTTTTTTTGTATGTGGGGACGGAATGACCAAAATAGATTAGTGAGACATGCTATAGGACTAAGTATGAATCTAGACCAATACCAAACCGAGAATGCTGGAGACAACTTTGAGGATGATAGTGATAATATTCCAAGGGGAAGGGGAATGCAAAACCCTAGAATGCCAAACCCTCGAATGCAATTCTCCCCTCCAAGAAATGAGGGAAATAATATCCCAATTGATCTTTTGACGAGGTCAATGAGAGATTATCTCCAACCAACCCGAAGCACCACCCTCTCATGCATACTTCTATTGGTCCAAGCTCATCTCTTCCTTGTTAAGCCGAGAATGTTACAACTACTTTCTCAATTCCATGTAATTGAAAGCGAACAACCTGATTTGCTCGTTAAGAAATGTGAGGAAATTATTGCAACATTCCTCATAAATCATGCCATGGAAGACATAGCACGCATGAAATTATTTTCCTTCTCCCTCAAAGGCAAAGCCAAAACTTGGTTGAACTCATTAAAACCCCAATCGATAAGTTCTAGGCCACAAATGCTTTTTGATTTTTTAAACAAATGTTTTTCGATGCCAAGACCACTGCACTCAAGAAACAAATTAAAATTTTTTTCAGAATAATCCAATGAGCAATTTTATCATTTTTGGGATTGATACAAGGAATTTCTACAATCCATTAAACATCATGGATTCGAACTATGACAATTTTTTAGTTTCTTCTATGAAGGAATTACTCCAGGCCATCAACAATTCATAAACATGATGTGCAACGGAGATTTTCTAAACAAGGATCCTGATGAGGCCCTTGTGTACTTCAATATATTGGTATAAAATGCTCAATCATGGGATATCACAGATCCTGCCGATGTACCAAGGTCCTCTCTAGGGAGTTAACCAAGTGGGGGAGGGATGTATAATTTGGGTGACCATGAAGACTTGTTATCCAAAATCACAAAATTGTCCCGTAAGGTGGAGAGTCTAGAGGTGAATAGGAGGCACGAGGTGTTTAAAATTACCAAGGCCGAGGAGTGTTGCTCTATATGTGAAAGTGTTGAGCATTCTATCTCGGAGTGCCCAAACATTTCGACACTCAAAGAGATTTATCATGAGCAAGTGATTGCCTTCAACCAAATTAGGCAACAATTCTCTCCACATTCCAACACATATAATTTGGGTTGGAGCAATCACCTGAACTTTTGTTGGAAGAATGATAACCTTACTCCTCACAGGTCTAGCTCATTGTCGCCTCCCATTCCACCCAAGCAAAACCAATCCTATTATAGTCATGGTCCCTCATCTAGCTCCCAATACCCATGGTTCAATCAACAAGGATTTTTCCAAAACCCATCCCAACAACGGTTTGGTCAACAAGGACCATCCAACTCACCCACCTACCAACCTCCTCACAAAAGGAATTTGGAGGATGTCGTGCACCAATTCATTCAAAGCCAAAGAACAATCAACAACCAAACTGCCACTGCTTTTATTGATATTTGAACTCAAATCGCTAAATTGACCAATGTCATAGGGTCATCCCAACAAGAGAAAGGGAAATTTTTTGCTCAACCCTAAGAAAATCCAAGGGGTCGACACATGATTAAGTTGTTCGAGTCTACTAAGGAGAGTTGTGAGCAACTCAAGGCAGTTACTACCCTTAGGAGCGGCAAACAAATTGACATAATCATTTTTTCAAAAGTCTCACCAAAGGCCACATTGAAAAATGAAAAAGAGACTAAGAAAAACTCCGAGGAGGGTGAGACACTTGAAAAGAAAAAATTGTTGATTTGAATGTGCATGATTGTCCTATTTTGGTCCTTTTTCCCAATGTTTGAAGCCACCGGCTAAACTTGCGAACTATTTGAATATCATTGAAAAGTTTAAGTAGGTGAAGATAAATACCTTCATGTGCAAAGATTTTGAAAGACTTGTGCATTGTGAAAAGGAAGATGAATGTGCATAAGAATGCATTTCTCACGGAGCAAGTGAGTTCCATTTTGAGGACCAACACACCACCTAAGTTCAAAGATTCCGACTGCCCTACCATTTTCATAACCGTAGGGAATTTCTATGTAGAGAAAGCACTTCTAGATTTGGGAGCAAGTGTCAACCTCCTATTCTTTTTAGTGTACCAACAATTGCAACTTGAAAAGTTGAAGCCAACCGCAATCACTCTTTAATTGGTGGATCGAAATGTTAGAACCCCAAGGGGAGTAGTTGAGGATTTTTTAGTTCAAGTACACAATTTTTATTTTTTCGTTGATTTTATTGTACTTGATACTCATCTGGTTGCTAATCCTAGTTCACAAATTCCTGTCAAACTAGGTAGGCCTTTCCTTCCTACATCTAATGTTGTAATAAATTATAGGAACGGACTAATGAAGCTTGCCTTTAGCAACATGACGACGGATCTTAATGTATTCAACTGGTGCAAGCAACTGGGTGATGATGAGGAAGTGCATGAGGTCAATTGGATTTTTTTTTATTTTTTTTATTTTTTTTCAATTGGATTGAATCCTTTGTTGGGGACCATATTTGAGCCACTTTGCAATTCAAAGTTAGAGGAGGAAGAGTTTGTTGATGATAAGGAGCTGAAAACTATGCAAGGGGTAAGAAATTAGGCATTAACATTTGAGAAACTTCCACAACAAGAGAAGAAATTTTTTTCATCAACCATACAAACACCAATCTTGGAGTTGAAGCCACTACCTTCTACACTTAAGTATGCATTCCTAGGGGAGCACAAGACATTCCCAATGGTGATAAGCTCTTCCTTGGAGCCAAGGCAAGAAGATGATTTATTGAAAGTGTTTAGGAGGCATAAGGAAGCAATTAGTTGGACAATTATCGATATCAAGGGATTAGCCCCCTCATTTACACACACCGAATCTACTTAGAGGAAGACTCCAAACCATCCCGACAACCACAATGGAGGCTAAATCCTGTCATGAAGGACGTGGGGAGGGATGAGGAGCTCAAACTACTTGATGTGGGCATTTTCTTTGCAATTGCAGATATTAAATGGGTTAGTCCCACTCAAGTAGTGCCAAAGAAGTTGGGGGTCACTGTGGTAGCAAATGAGGAGAATGAGTTGATTCCGACAAGGGTGGTCACCGGTTGGAGAGTTTGTCTTGACTATCGAAAACTCAACTCATGCACAAGAAAGTATCATTTTCCTTTGCCATTCCTTGACCAAGTGTTGGAGAGAGTAGTCAGACATCTTTTTTATTGCTTCTTGGATGGCTACTTCGGCTACAACCAAATAGAGATTCCTTTGGAGGAAAAAGAAACAACATTCATTTGCCTTTTTGGTACCTTCGCCTATCGCCGAATGCCATTTGGTTTGTGTAATGCCCCAAAAACTTTTTTGAGATGCATGATGGAAATCTTTAGCGATATGGTGGAGAAAATTGTGGAGGTGTTCATGGATAATTTTTAAGTATTTGGGAACTCATTCAAGGGTTGTTTGGAAAATTTAGAGAGGGTGCTAGAAAGATGTGAAGAGAAGAACTTGGTGCTAAATTGGGAGAAGTGTAACATCATGATGGCCCAAGGGATTAAGCTTTGGCACATCGTATTGGTAAAGAGGATTGAAGTAGAAAAATTAAAGGTGGAAGCATATTCTAATCTCCCCACTCCAAAGGTCATAAAAGACATCATGTCGTTTCTTGGCTATGCTGATTTTTATCGTAGATTCATAAAAGATTTTACTACATTGGCAAGACCTTTGAACAATTTATTAGCAAAGGATGTTCCCTTTGTGTGGTCAAATGATTGTGAGGCATCATTTAAAAAACTCAAAAGTATGCTCACTTCACCTCCAATCATGCGACCACCCAAATGGGAACTACCATTTGAGCTTATGTGCAACGCGAGTGATTATGCAGTAGGCGCAATACTTGGTCAAAGGAAAGAAGAAAGACCATATGTAATATACTATGCTAGTAAAACTCTAAATAAAACACAAATGAATTACACTACCACCAAAAAAGAGTTGCTAGTTGTAGTGTTTACATTGTACAAATTTAGGTCCTACATCATTGGTTCACCTATTGTAGTCTACACTGATTACTCTACTTTGAAGTATCTTATGACTAAGCAGGACGCGAAACCAATACTCATTAGGTGGATCCTCCTCCTTCAAGAATTCAATTTGATCATTAAAGACAAAAAAGGGAGCGGAGAAAAGTGCATCCCTACCCCTGACCCTTTTCTCGATGAGCATTTGTTTTCTATTCATTTTTTTGTCATTGGTATGCTAACAATTGTAATTATCTTGCCACAAGACAAATACCACCACATTAGAGCCTAGAGGACAAACGAAGATTCATGGCGGATGTGAAGTACGTCTATTTTGACAACCCGTATCTGTTCAAGTATTGTCCAGATCAAGTGATGAGGAGATGCGTACCTGAAAATGAACAACGAGATGTCCTTTCATTCTGTCATTCTGAGGCATGTGGTGGCCACTTCTCTTCAATGAAAATTTCGGCTAAGGTTTTACAATCTGGTTTTCATTGGCCCTCTTTAATTAAATACTGTGTTTCATTTTGTAAAAAGTGTGATAGGTGTAAAAGGTTGGGTAATGTGACCCGTAGGAATATGATGCCGCTTTCTCCAATGCTAGTCATTGAAATATTCGATTGTTAGGGCATTAACTTTATGGGTCCATTTTCTATGTCCTTTGGCTACATCTATATCCTATTGGCAGTGGACTATGTGTCCAAGTAGGTAGAGGTCATCCCAACCAAGACCAATGACCATCGATTTGTGGTCAAGTTTTTAAAGGAAAATATCTTTTCAAGGTTTGGGGTATCTCATGCAATGATAAGTGACGGTGGGTTTCATTTTTGTATTAGGCCATTTACTTCCTTAATGCATAAATATGACGTGACACACAAGGTGTCCACCGCTTATCACCCACAGACTAATGGTTAAGCCAATTTGGCTAAAAGGGAGATCAAAAACATACTAGGGAAAATAATGAACCCAAATCGAAACGATTGGTCACTTAGGTTAACCGATGCCTTGTGGGCTTATCTCATCGCATACAAGACCATCCTAGATATGTCTCCGTATAGGCTAGTCTATGGGAAGGCTTGTCATTTGTTGGCAGAGATAGAGCACAAGGCATTCTAGACCATTAAAACCTTGAACTTCAATTTGAGAATAACCGGAGAGAATAGGAAGTTAGAGTTGTAGAGAAAATCCATAGAGATGCATATGAGAGCTCACAAATTTCCAAAGAAAGGGTAAAGATTTTTCATGAAAAATCCATTGTGAGAAAGACATTTGAGCCCGGACAAAAAGTACTCTTGTACAATTCTCTACTCTTCATTTTTCAAGGGAAACTCCGATCTTGTTGGGATGACCCCTATCTTGTCAAGGTGGTCTATCCTAATGGAGCCATGGAAATAACAAACCCTGAAGATGGAAAAATATTCAAGGTCAATGGCCAAAGACTTAAGTCATTCTTCAAGGGTTTTGAGGTTCAAGCAGCGGAGGAAAATTTGATGGATCCGGTTTACCCAGACTTTGTTGAAGAATAATTGTTCAAGTAGATTTTAGTGTACAATCGCTTTCTTTTTATCATTTACCTTCCAAGTTAATTTGTTTACTTACTTTCATCTTTGCATAGTTTTCTTTCTTCAAATGTGTAGATTATGGTGTTTTTGTCAAAGCTCATTGCGAGGTGTTCTCTAACCCTACTTATCTTTTTAAGTCCATCATTAAATTCCATATCTTTTTGTTGCATTGAGGACAATGTATAGTTCAAGTTGGGAGGTAAGGTGCACCATATGTATGATACACCAAATTTTTTGTTGATAATACCATTTTGTGGTGAAATTCACCATTCACATATTTTACCTAATTTTTTGTAGAATAGTTGCAAAATATGTGAAAAATATTTGAATGTTGAACCATGTTCCCCCATTTAGAGTGGTAAGGGTTTAATGATAGTTAGTCTTTACTTTGAACTTTGAATATATGAGCACATCATAGAAGTCTATCCTATGCTTGAGTATCTCATATGTGTTTTCTTTTGAACTCAACCATAGTGCACCATGAACGTGTAATTTTGGCAATTTATGGATTGGATTCACATTTTAGTGATTAACATGCATAGTGGAGATGAAATAAGTACCCGTGTAAGTTTAGTGCCAATTCTTATTGAAGGGAACTTCTATTTACTCAGAGGAATAATTTTTTAAATTCAAAATCTATTCAATAATCTCATTATGCTTGCTTTGGTTAGAGTGCATGTGCATAGTAGATTGACTTTGTCTTGGAATGCCAATATGCTTCCCCATGCTTATCTAGAAATGATTTTAGGTCATCTTTAAAATGCTTTGAGCCTTAGTCCTTTTCTTTGAAAAATTATCACTAATGTCATGATTAAGCCTTATTTGAAAATTTGTTTCCATGTTTCATAATTGACCAAGCCAGTGCAAAATGATAAAAATTTATCACACCTTGGTTGTTCCAAGAACTGGCTGTGATTGATCATAAAGGGAAGGAAATGTGGAGATGAAACCCAAAAAGGGATAAATGGCTCCAAATTCAAATTTTGAATGAAAAAGAAAAAGAAAACCCAAGAAAAAAGAGAAAAAGGGGTGAAAAACAAAAGAAAAGGAAAGAAGAAGAAAAAAGAAACAAAAAGTTGACATGAAGGTGTAAAGTTGAAAATTCTGCAAAAAGGAGATTTTGGTAATAAAGGTCAATGCCCTCGGAATAACCCTTTGTGTCTTCTTTTGACCCTTCATTTCACAAATCCCAAATATCACCCCTCAAGGCCTTATTACAAGCCTTGAAAGCCCTAAATGATCTAGAGAAGCATGGTGAAAGCATACTTTTAATTAATAAGAAGAGTTGGTTTTGCTATCTAGTGCCCTAACATTCCATTCATGAGATTATGCTACAGTCATTTCATTGTTATGCATACACATCATTTTTGGACTATATTTGAGCATTTTAACTTGTGCACAAGATTCTATCTCACATATACACATGGAGAGCAAGTTAAGATAATCACAGAGTTATTCATTTTTTTAGGAATGGTGAGTTTTGCATCGAAACTGAATTTGGATAGTTAAGTGAATGTGAATTCTGCTGAGTAAATGCGTAAATTACATGTCAATTTCACACACACACGAGTTTGAAAATGAATGTGTAGGTGTATACTCTAGAATAGCATTTAAAGCCATGGTGATGGTCATGTGTACTTAGTTCAGGTATTTGAATAATGTGTCAAGCAACCCTATGCTTGTAGGATGGGGGAATATCGCTCAAACTTTTGATATTTTGAAGAAATAGGAATACCGTTACCATTTAAATCTATGCTTTACATATTGGGTATTCATTTTGGTAGTTAAATTTAGAAATCTATGTCTTGTGGATTGAAAGCATCAAAAAATTTAAATCATATAGCAATTTGATAATTGAATTTGGGCATGGTCACTCATTTGTGGTTCACTAGCATGGTTCAGGTTTTTTGTGAAGTTAAGGTTGTAGATAGGTCATTAGAAAGTATAGGAATTGAATAAAATTGGAGTGGAGTTGAAAACCAAAGAACAATAAATTTTTGGGAAAATGCTAAAACCTACTGGTGGAAGTTTGCCTAAACCTACCTGTAGGAGTTTTCCAGTGCTCAAAACTTACCGGTAGGTTTTGCCCAGAAAACCAGGAAACGAGAGTTTTTAATCTAATTTTTCGGGAAACCTTTTCACCTTCTCCACTTCTCTCCATCTTAGAAGCTTTCTTCTCTCTCTCAAAACATCTTTTACCCTCAAAGATCCCTTACCCATACATCAAACTTGCAAATTAATATCCCTGGGATTGAATTTTGTTGTACAAGTTGTTTGAATTTCTCCACAAAACCCTCATTTTCTCCAAATCCACTACACCTAGGTTTTCACCAAAGCTTAGATTCCATTCTCACGGATAGTTTAGGTAAGCATTCGTGTGTTGCCTTTGATCTTTGGAAGAGTTGTGGACATGGTTTTTACATTTTGTGGCCCTTGGGGCAGCCTTGATTTTCATGGCATGTATAAAACAAATGGGGCCAAGTCATCCACCAACCGCAGGCACGGGGTCCCGCAAAAAGATAGTGGCAGGCCCCAATGAAGGGAGTTGGGAAAGAAGGAAGAAGCAGAGAAATGATGGTTGTATGAAGAGCATTAAGGAAAATAATGTGACCTGTGAGCATCACGTGGACAAGCCCACCCTCGAGCCGAACGATGAGATTGTGCGGGTGATCAAGGGACACGGGATTGACACTTGGTTTGAGCCAGTAGCAGGGTATAGCCTTCCGATATGCAAGAAATGTTTCCATAGGTTGACGGTGGCAGACGAGGACATATTTTTGCTTAGGACGAATGCGAGGGGGAAGGTTTTGGATGTTACTCCAAGATTTGTTACAAATTTGATGAAGTATGAGAGACCTCCCCCCAACGTTCCAGTTTGTCCCTACAATACCCAAGGGAGGAAATCACTCCCAGAGTACTTACAGTTGATGTATGAGGACTGGACACAATTCAAAGGAAAAATTCAAGTCGGGGCCCTCAAACATTCATACGAGGTGATGGACAAAGTCTTGCATTATAACTTGATACCCCGAGGTGCGGAGAAACCCCCAGGGGAAGAGAAGCTTGCCCTCCTCCACACTTTCGTCACGGGAAAGAGGATGGACGTGGTACTGATGATTTGGGAGTTTATTAAGGAGTTCACCTAAGCTAGCAAGATGAAGGCAAATCTCCCATTCTCCAACTTAGTTACAAGGATGTGCTACATCTCCAAGGTCAAAGCCACCCCGCGGATGTGTTGCTACCTCTGGAGTTTAGAGCCATCAAAAGTCTAGTAGTAGCAAGAGAATGGCGATGACAGGAGGGGAGGGGGCAAGGGCACCTAGAGTTGAGCCATTCGTGGCCGGACCATCCATTGTTGGGCCATCCACCACTTCCCCTCACATAGTTTCTCACTGCCTAGACGCTATGGGGAGGAGGACGGACGACCTTGGTGGGACTATGCATCGGTTCTCTTTGATGATGATGAGGATGTATCAGAACACTTTTCTGGGAGAGCTGATCATGAGCACACTTTTCTGGGAGAGCTGATCCCCGATATGCCATTGCCTCCTACTACCGAACCACCTATTTCTTCCCCCATGGCTTCTACTATTGTTGAGGTGGAGGGTTTCGATGATGAGGACACCGGTGATGTAAACCTCCATATGTTTATATTAATATAATGATATAATTTTTTAGTAATTATAATATATATAATAACGTAAGAATGAACTACATAGACTACAACAGTAAAAATAAATATTTGAGAGACAAATAGATTGATAAGTTTAAGTTTCAAAGGTGTTTAAACTTGGAAGAGGTTGTAGGTGAGTTTCTAAATACTTGTAGGTCAAAATAATATGTCCATTGAATCTGGAAGATCGAGAAACATTGGGAGAGGTAATATGGGGTGTAATAAAGTTAGGAAGTATCCTGGAATTAAAGCACACTTTAGAGAGAATTTGGGTAAAAATAATTTTGGTCACTGCCTAGTATTTGGCTCAGAAAGTTTTATCCTGATGTCCATTTAATCTGAAATTTTGACAGTAGATATTAGACCTCTAGATCTACAAAAGTTGATTTCATGCAAATTTTCCAAATCGACCTCTAAATAGGCCAAAACTGCACTCGAAGTTCCAGCAGAAATAAGAATGACGTTCGAACGAGAATTACGTTCGAACGTGAATGATGTTCGAAAGTGAATGATGTTCGAACGACAGTGTGTTCCAATACTTTTTGTCTGATGAAAAAATCAAAGAACTGGGAGCTAAGAACGTTCGAACGATAATGACGTTCAAACATCAGTCACGAATTCTTACTCTAAAAATCGCGCACAAGACACCATTTATTCCACTATAAATACCTAAGGACACCTCCCTAAGCCCCATTTCAACATTTCTAACCCTAGAAAAGTTTAGAGAGGAAGAAAGAAAGGGAAAACAAAAGATTTAGGATTAATTGCACTAGAAGTCCCCAAAATATGGGGTTTGTCTCATTTTGGTACCCAATATTTCAATTGCATCATTTTGGTACCTGAAGTATTGAATATGTTTCTAAATGGTCCCTTAAGCAGACAACTTCTAGTTTGCTAATAATTTTTTATCATAAAATTGTCACATAATACATAAATATGACAAAAAAATAATTTTAATGCTCTTAAATAAAATTTAGATAGCTCTTGACAAAAAAATATGTAATATGGGTAGTTTTTGACCAAAATTTGGATAACACATGATCAAAATTGTATAATTTAGATAGCTATTTAACAAAATTTGAGTAGAAATTTGGTCAAGAGTTGTCTAAATAATTGTTTTGTCCATATTTGAGTATTACGTGACAAGTTTATGATAAAAAATTATTAGCAATCTGAACGTTGTCTGCTTAAGGGACCATATAGAAACATATTTAATACTTCAGGAACCAAAATGATGCAATTGAAACATTGTGGACTAAAATGAGATAAACTCCATACTTTGGGGACCTCCAGTATAATTAACCCAAAGATTTAAAGAGTTGATTCAAGTTTGGAAACGATCAAATCTCAAGCTCTTCAAGAACACTAAGGAAGAAGAAAGTAGGGGTTTTCTTGTTATTCTCTTACATTGAGGCTAGGGCTTAATTATATGTATTCTTTGGACTTTAAATCTTATATATATGCTATGAAATCATCTTTCCTTGGTCTTTTGCAATTTATTAGCGTGTTTTAAACAAATTTAGGGTTTAATACCCATGAAATCTCATTTTCTTGATATAAAACCCTAGTTTTTAAAAGAGATGGACTTTCTTCTTCATTCTTCCTTTGTTCTTGACTTTGACACTTTAGTGCTTGGTGTTGAGTAACAAAATGATATTGATGATGATCTCTTGCATTTTCTTCAATTTTTCTATTGGAACACTACATGTGAAATTGGAGATTTATGAAATTGTTGTTATTTGAGCAAATTGTTGGTATTATATCTCTTGTGTGGATGTTGGATAAACATGGGCTACTATTGACTGGGTATCTTGGAGTGTGTAGATGCCTTCTTACTCCGTGTGGGTTTGAACTTTTCTACCACTCGTAGTGGGGTTAGTGCCTTGCAAGGACTAAACCATTATCGCTCACGGGGTATCATAGAAAAAGGGGTTAGTATACTACTCTTTGGTTGGATACGTCATTGCCATGGTGTTGGCATATGTCCTTCCTAAAGGTTGGACATCCTTGCGAGGATTTGTGTGGGTTGTACGTGGGCCATGATATTTTCAATGGTATCCATGTGAGGTCTTACTTCATATCAGAGATACAAATACAGTTGTGGGTTATTGTTCATTGTACCAGAAATAGTTTCTACAAAAATTTTGGGAAGTATGGGATTCCCCAAGAACTTGGGAGAAACTGTTTATGGTGGAATGAATTATTAGTGTATATTGGTTTGACTTATGCATTAAATTACTATTGTTGCTTAAACTGGAGATCTGTTTAAATGTTCATGTTTTATTGCAAAATTCATATATGCTATTTGTGAAAGGTGACCGACCATTTTTATATACTTTTCTAAACCTTGTTCGAGTGTGGGAGGAATGTGGTCTAGAGGAAGAGCTCAGGGTTGAGAAGCCGACACATTGGGAAGCTCCACTAGATGGATTCATGGATCTTGAGGTGGATGTTTAGAGTTATACTCTCCTAGGTGCTAGACTAGGAAATTTCTTTAGAGATTATGTAAAGACTAATCTTTTGTTATTCCGCTGTAAGTTTAAATGTGATTCTTTTAGGATGTAATTATCATAGTCAATCACATTCTTTTAGGATGTAATGGCTATGGTTGACCTATTCTTTTGTGATAATATGGTAAATGTTATAGTTGATGAATGAAATTTCTTTAATGATGAATTTATTTAGTTGCTCTCATGATGTGAATGGTTTATAGATTGTAATGTCTTCCAAGGTGGGTTTTGGGGCGTTACAGGTGATCAGGAGGGAAGCGATTGTGAGAGTGAGGATGAGGTGACAGGAGATGAGGACGAGGAGTAGGGAGATCTCTTGGGTTTATTGCTTTTAGTAGTTGCAATCTCAACTCCACCTACTTTGGGGGCCCACCTCTTATCCTCCCACACATGCCCTAACATCTATGACACACTATGATGCTCTCATACACCTAAAGCTTAAGTTTCAAAGACACAGCATGTAGGAGGAGGAGAGAGAAGAAGAATGGTTGGGGGAAGCATGGAAGAGGCAATGTTGGGCCTATGGTTGTGTGTAGTAGTACCTATGCCCCTTCTAATCATAGGAGGTCAGAACACAAAGACAAAGGGGTAGCAATGGATGAATTTTAACCAAGCTAGAGGTTATTACTCAGTTACACACAAGTTTATAGAGAGAAGCTTTGAGAAAGAAGATGAAGTTTTAGAGAGAGAAAGTTAGGTTTTCACAAGTCCTCCACCATTTTCATTCTAGCAAGCTTTAAAATACTTGTAATCTTTCTTAATTTCACTTTAAACTCTTCCATTCAAGTTGTGATCTAGTTTAAGCAAGTGTTTTATCATTTAAATTTCCTCTTTAAGCTTGTAAGTTGGGTATGAATGATATTGTTCTTATAGTCTAAACTTTTTCTTGCATCAATACAATTCTTATGTTTTATTTCACTACCATGCCTCATTACATTATACTTGTTCTTGCTTTGATCAAGAGTAGCCAGACTTTTAGTTGGCTAATCCAAGGGGAATTTCCACTTGGGTATGTCAAATCAACTCCTCTCCATTCCTCATCGCAATGTAAAGTGTTTGGTTTGACTAGGTTGGCTGCGGACGTGGTTATGAGCTCTTGATACACCGAAGACTTGTCACAGGGTATTCTTGAGCCCAACACTTTCACATTAGTCCCTCACTTCCTACGAACCAATCAAACACCTATGTGAAATTCGAAAAAATTTGAACTTTTTCTTAGAAAGGGCAGAATGGTAACTTGTCATCCTAATGTGTATTTGAAATACTCTTGTTCTAGACCTCAGATGAGGAAACAGAGTTTGCCGTTGGATTCATATCGTAAAATCTAGTCACCCTGACAAATTTTGTCGAATTCTGAGATAGTCAAATTTTTGCACGTCGTTCGAGATGACTACGAGGCGAATGACATTTTAAAGGTCCCCAAAAAAAATAATTTTTTTAAAATTTTCTTAAAATTAAGTTAAAGTTCTAATAAAATTAATTTGAACTAAATCCGAACTATATCGAATCGTTTCAGGTCGAAAAACAGACCCGGAAGTCGAAAATATGCGGTGCAATGTGGACCACACATTCGAGACTATAAATATCTACTTAAATTAGATATTTTGAGAAAGATATCTCATGGTTCTTGTCCCTTGGCTGACCATAGAAAGAAAAGAGTGAAAAGAGGGAAAACAAGTAAGTTCTTCAAGCTTCAATCCAAAATTCCGGGAGTTCCGTCGGTCGGAATTCGTCGAGCCAAGAATCAAAGTTCATCTCCTCGACGAGGGCTACGTGTACGTACCAAGAAAAGTGGATTTCATTGAAGGTCCAAAGAAAAGACTTTGGAGGAATCAAAGGTTCTTGGCTTGTTTTAGTGTTTTTAGAAGTTCTACCACTTCCTACACGCTACAAGAGGTAGGGTTCTTCCTACTTTGGTTTTACTCCCACCTTAAGGGTTTATTTTTGTGGCTGAAACATGACTGATTTGTGGATGATTGATGGGCTGTCTAGTGTCTGTTTATGGACTGTTTAAGGGGCTACTTAGTGGCTGAATTATGGGTTGCTTAGTGGTTGATTTATGGACTGTTTTATAGTTGTTTTAAGGGGATGTTTATGGCTATTTTATGGGCTATCTTATGGCTATTTATTTGGGCTATTTTATGGCCGTTTAGGGGCTGAATTGTGGGCTACTTAGTGGCTAATTTGTGGGTTGCTTAGTGGTTGATTTGTAGGCTGTTTAGTGGCTAAATTTTGGGCCACTATGGGCTGATTTTTATGTGGGCTATTATGTGCTATATTTTGCCTTTTAAATTAAGTGTGTTTTTGACATAGATTATGTAATAACATGCTTGTCAATTGTGTTGAATATAAATGTTGACACATACTAGTTGATGTTTTGACATAGTAATGAAATTTTGAAAATTTTTTGCATGTGATATAAATCATCTTGGTAGACATTGATATGTAGAAATTGTTCATTTGACATGCATTGTAATATGGACATGGAATTGACATCACATTCATGGGCATGAGTTATGAGTGTGGGTGTGTGTATGTATGGTTAATCAAACACCATTCTTGGTAATTGATGGGTGGACTCGGGAAAGTTGGGTTAAAAATCCGAATGAGTGGCATGGTTGCACGAAAGAAAAACTTGTGTCGGGTATAGCAAGAAGGGGTAGATTCCCCCTTAGGTGCAAGACCCGGCGGCTTGGTTATACACTCCCCTGTGGTGAAATTTCAGAAAAGTGTAGTATGGTGTACGGAATCGGCGGTATAAAATCCAAAATCCATTGCCCAACAAGACACAAGATTTTGATTTATAAGTACTCATACAATGAGTAACACCCATCAATGATTTGATTTTTATAATAAAACAACTTTTATTTCAAACGATCATTTGGTGAATTTTTTCGTCACTTGATGGATTCAGTATACCTTGGCGTTGCATTGTGTCGTGGGAGTCGATGATGACTTGGGTTTAAGTGCATGAGTGAGTATCATCTCATTTCATGGCATGACATGGTTGCATTCCACATTTAATGCATATTATTGTATGGACTGGTTGTTAAATGTTGTTTGTTGCTTATACACACCACATATGCATCTAAGGTGGGGAGTAGCCTCTATAGGGATTATTCTACGAGGCATTAGCTCACCCTTTACGGGAAAACATTTCAGGTGGAGAAATACACCGGTGGATGGCTCCAATTTGGACCCTTATATTTGAAGAAAGCTGAATGTGGCTTTATTTTGTGTTAATGTAAAACATTTGTGAAAATAATATTTTGGGCATGTAATCTTCTGCAAATAATTGTAATAGAACTTATATAGACTATTGTTAAACTAATCTTGCATGTTTTGATATAAATATGGATAATTGGACCCGGTGTGATCATTGTTGAATATTGGACCTTGGATGGGTCTTGTTATTATATGATTGCATAGGTTGAGTTTTGGGTAGAACTTCTTGTACAAAGGAGACTCTACCCGAATTTTATCAAAATTATGGTTCTCGGTAAATGGGGCACAATGGCGTGATATCGAATTACTCAGTATCTACAGGTATTTCGCGGGTTGATGGATAATCAACAGACCTCCGGATTTTGGGGTGTCACAACCTAGGCACCATTGGTTGAATGATTTAAGTTGATTTGGCATTCCCATCAAAAAGACTCCTATGGATTAGCCAACCTTGATTCTTACATTTTTATCAAAACAGCACTCACTAAAACACAAAACTCACAAGATTTTACACTTTTCATTTCTTTACAAATCACTCTTCACTACAATTTGACCTTCCTTCCCTAAGGAGACGACCATGAAATACTCAATTCTAAGTAAAACATGACATTGCAAGTCTCTCTTCGCCATTGGAGCATTTTTACAAACACACACACACATTTTCATTCTCACACACAATTTGCTCCATGTCTAGCATCAAACTCAAGGAAGAATGACGTTCACCTACTCATATAAGTCATATACAAATAATCAAGGTTTGTGTGTGGAGATTAGGGTGAATCGCAAGTCAAGCAGCGTCAACAAACATTGGGAGGAGGAGAACCATTTTGAATTGAAATTATTAATTGAGAAATGTAAAATGTGTTTCCATATTGCCAGTCGGATCAGACCACTATACCAAGAAATCAATCCGTTCATGGAGATAGGGGCCCATAAGAGAGGACAGTTGCGAATCCTCGACAACGTTATTCATGTGGAGGCATCGGTCACTTCAGGAATAATTGCCCATCTCTTCCTTAGGGGCAATCTAACTATTGGCAAAACCCATAGAACACCCAAGCTGTGGGACAACAAAATTTGAAAAATCCCCCACTGCAAAAGCAACAACATAGGAACTTAGGACGTGTAGCATTAGGCAATAACAATCATTATTGAGTCTTTAATTTTACCCAAAAAGCTGAGGATGTTTCCAATATGGTTGTGGAAGATATTGTTCTTCTTATTAATTCTTGGACACGTATTTTATTTCATCCTGGTCACATGCACTCTTTTACAAACTCTACCTAAACTAGGATGTTAGGGAAGGACTTAAAATTTAGGATAGGATATTCTGTACTAAACTTAGATTTGATGCTTAAGTGATGAGTAGGTATGGAGACCTTGTGGCCAATTGGGATTAGATAGATTAACTCGAAGATAAAGTTTTGAGGACAAAACTTTCTTTTAGGGGGTGGATGGTAAGGCCCTGTATTAAAGGTTAAAGAATGGTAATATTATATTAATATTTATCCTAAGGTGAATAAAATTATGGTAAAAAATTAGAATCAATGTTGAAATTTTGATTATGAAATTTGAGTTTCAAACGTATTAACTTTCGAGGTAAATTGAGTTTTGATAATATTTGAGCTTGAGAAGGGTGACTAAGTAATTTTATAAATATTTTTCGGTCAAAATAAGGTTTTCATTGAATCTGGAAGGTCGAAGAACCTTATATGAGTTCTATTAGAAGTTTAGACGTATTCCAAAGTAAAAACCTATTTTTGAGATGATTTGGGTAAAAAGGAATTTAATATAACTTTAGAATTTTGGCCATAAATTTTTATCCCAGTGTTCGATTTACCTGAAGTTTTACCATAAACACTATATTTCAAGAGCCACAAAAGTTTATTTCATGAAAATTTCATGAATCAATGTCTAACTAGGTCAAAATTGAGCTAGAAATCAGGGGCAGACTACTACCCGAGCCCAAACGGGAATTCTCTATTGTTTTAGCCTATAAATACTATAGGGCTGCGGTCTAGAGTGTTTTTACCTGTTTTTTCAACCCTAAGAACCCCAGAAAAGTTTGAAGAGAAAAAAAAGAGAAAGAACGGGCTTATTCTTGAAAGATTAACTCGTGGTAGCCGCCACAAAATACATTAGGATCAAGATCTCAGAAATCAAGGTAGGTGTTCTTCCTCAGATTCATTCATTGATGATTAGGGTTATATAATATATATTTTTTATCATTATTATGACATACATAATTAATTTACAATTTGTTTACATTCTTTTGAATACATGATTTATTTCTTGAACAAAATATATGATTTACTTCAAAGATCTATTCTTTCTTTATTTAAAAACCTAGTTCTTGATTCTTACTCCACTTATGTGATAAATATCTGTTTTAATTCTTGAATAAACACATGGTTTACATTCAAATACATGTTTTACATCAAAAGATTTTAAGTCCTTGATTACAAAACAATAGTTTTTGATTACTATCAATGGTTAATTGCACCGGAGGTCCCCAAAGTATGGAATTTGTCTCATTTTAGTCCCCAATGTTTCAATTACATCATTTTAGTCCCTGAAGTATTAAATATGTTTCTATATGGTCCCTTAAGCAGATAGCGTCCAGATTGCTGATAATTTTTTTATCATAAACTTATCACTTAATATTCAAATATGGACAAAAAAATAATTTAGATGACTGTTGACCAAATTTCTACTCAAATTTTGTTAAATAGCTATCTAAATTACACAGTTTTGATCATGAGCTATCCAAATTTTGGTCAAAAACTACGCATATTACACATTTTTTTGTCAGGAGCTACCTAAATTTTGTTTAAAAGCTATTAAAATTGTTAGCAATCTGGACGTTGTCTGCTTAAGGGACCATTTAGAAACATATTCAATACTTCAGGGACCAAAATGATACAATTGAAACATTGGGGACAAGAATGAGACAAACCCCATATTTTGGGGACCTCTAGTGCAATTAACCCTACTATCAATTCAAATATACTTTATGTGGGATCTCTTGCATGTTTTGTTGAATTATTATTTTGAAAGAGTTATGGATCAATGATTCTTGAATATAGTTGAATTTTATAAAAAATGTTATTTTTATTTCTTGTATTGTTGGGTGCGATGAACATGGGTTACAATTGAATACGTATCGTGGATTGTTAGAGGTTTTTCTGCCTTGAGGGGTTCAATAGTTGCCTAACACTCCTGTGAGGTTTAGTTTCTTGCGAGAATTAACCACTATTTGTCCACATAGGTTCGACGCTGGAGGCTAGTATACTATTCATATGAATGGATACATCGATGTTGATATGTCAGTACACATACTTCCTAAAGTGTTGTAAGTGTTGTGGCCCTGCGGGTATTGATTTAAGATGATTTGTGTTGTGGGTTTATGAGATAGGTTCGGTGTGTAGATTCACAATAGTCTACCTACATACATGAGATATGATGTTATGAATTGTGATTTTTGTGAATGATTTTATTCTATTATGAACTCTACTGTTTTATACCGTAAACTTGAGACCTCATTAAATGCCATTATTTTACTTCAAAATTATATATATTACTTTACAAACTATGACTTACCTGTTTTCATAATTTCTAAACTATTTTGGGGTTTGAGAAGATTTTCCTACTGGGTTTAATTGTTCACCCTACTATAACATTTTTCAGATTTTAGTGTTGAGGAGAATCCACAGTTAGATGAACCGGCAGATTGTGATGCTAAGGAGGATAATGATACGGATCCAACAGTGGAAGTTTGAGAATGAATTTTAGTCTCTAGAGTTTATATTTGATAGTTTACTTATGTTAAGAATTTACTTATGTGTTCTTTGGGGTTTTATCTAATCTGATGTTGGATTATGAATGATTTTATTTATTTTATAGTACTTTAGTATGCTCTCATGGTTGGATGTTGTATAGATAATTAATGCGTTACTGGGTGAACTTTGGGACATTAAAATTAGCGTTTAGTGCCAACATTGGCGCCAAATTTGTTTTTGGAGGAAATGTTTTTGCAAAGATTATTGCCAACGACTACAAAAAATGGTCTCCAAAAATATTATAAAAAATTTTATTGTGAGGAACATTTTATATTGTCACCGAAAATCACTTTTTTACAACAAAGTACACTGTTCGCTACCAAAATTCGTCGTTAAAAACTAAATTTGTCGTAGTACTAATCTTTTGCTCTTTTTGAGCACTCCCTCTATCTTTTATTCCTTCTACTCATATGGCTTCAATTAACACAATTGTGAATTCTGTACTTTTACAACTATGCTTCTAAGGTTGTATATCATGAGCTCTTTGAGCTTTAGAAATAAGCAATAATCGTTAAGCATAAGTACTCTCAACAATTCAATTGCAATTATTTTTAAAATATGGTTTTCAAATATGGCCTCATTGGGCTCTTTTATCTCATTTGGCTCTTTCTCATCTTTTAAGGGATTGAAATTTTACTAACCTTCATTCATTTGTTCACCTACCACCCAATACTTAGAGTCATATAATGTCATTAATATTTAAAACTAGCAAGTCTCACTTGACCTTTCTCAAAGCTTATAAAAAATCATGACTTGATCGTTCAAGAATTGGGATTGGTTGGCAAGATGCATGAGTATTTTGTCCAAAACTTCTTTGCTTTGCATGCAATGCATGCTATAGTGACCATGCTATCCACATGTAAGACACACAAGATTTTTTAATTGGGTTTCTTTTTTAACTAGCTTCTTTGAATGGATATGTAATGCCCCAAAAATTGGGGGTCCTTAATTTAACAAAATTCGGGTAGAGTCTCCTTTATACGGGGAGCTCTACCCAAAACACAACCTATACAATTATACTACATTGACTATACCGGGTATATTTATAAATAAATATTGACCACATTAATGTCTAAAACCATTTACATCATGAGAGTTTTAATATGATCCATAAATAAATAAGACTTCATTTTTCATTCATAAAATTTACAACATTATCCAAAAGAATATGCCCAACCATGACATTTACATCCCAAAAATTTAACTATCATAGCGCAGTGGAATAACAAAAGAAAAACTAGACTTCATAATGTTCAAAATAAATATCCTTGTCTAGAACAAAAGAAAGTGTCGCTCTAAGCGTCCACCTCGGGATTCAAGCTCACATCTATCGGAGTCTCCCAGTGTTCGGGCTCCTCGACTCCCAGCTATTCCTCGAGAGGATAATTTGAGAAGGTTGTTAAGTAGGGGGGTGAGCACAAAGCTCTGTAGGAAAATTCTTCCAAACCCAAACAAGGTTTAGAAAAACATATAAAATGGTCGGTCTCATTTTACAAATAGCATATATAACTTTTGAAGAAAACAGGGACATTTGAAACAAATCTCAAGTTTAAGTAACAACAATAATTTAATGAATAAAAGAACTCAATATACAATTAATAATCCATTTCACCATAAATCGTTTCTCATAAATTCTTGCGGAATCTCATACTTCCCAAGATTCTTGTAGAAATCATTTCTGATAGAATAAACAATACCTCATAACTTGAACATTTCACAACAATATATACATGTATCTCAACCATGATGTAAGGTATCCACATGAATCAACACATTGAGTAACATCTAGCCCACACACACACACACCCAAATCTTCTCAAAGATATCCAACATTTAGGAATGGCGTATCCCATATCAATGGTAGTGATGTATCCAACTCAGGCATCAGTATACTAACCCTCCGCCTCGATATCTGTGAGCAATAGCGGTTTAGTCTTACCAAAGCACTAACCCCACTACGAGTGGTAGAAAAAGTTCAAACCCATAGGAGTATGAAGAACGTCTACCCACTCTACGATATCTCGTCAAAGGCCACCCATGGTCATCCCACACTCATAAGAGATACAAAACCAAACTCAATTTGTCAATTTACAAGTATATCTCAAAAATCCCCAAATTTATTACGTGACAATTCCAATAACAAATTAAGAAAAATATAACAGATCACAACATCATTTTATTACTCAACACAAAACACTATAGTTTCGAAATCAATAATGAAGGAAGAATTTAAGAAGAAAATCCATCACTCTCCAAAAACTAGTGTTTTAAAGCAAGAAAAGAGATTTCATGGGTATTCAACCCTAACTATGTTCAAAACATGTAATCTTTGTAAAAAAAAAAAAAAAGACTAAGAGAGGATGATTTCATATCATATATATAACATTTAGAGACAAAACATACATATATAAATACCCTAACCTCAATGAAACAAGGATGGAAGAAAAACCCTACCATGAATCAAAATTTCAAGTGCGAACCCAAGCTCTAGTGACCTTCTTCTTCCCTTTTCTTCCTCCCTTAATCTTCCTCTAAGGTTCCAAGAGGTGTGGGGTGAGTGTGGAGTGAAAGAAATGAGGGAAAATGGGATGAAATGGTGTTATAAGGTCAGCCAAATCCTGATTTTACTGTTCACAGGCTGATTTGGTTTTCTCCAAAATTACAGTTTTACCACTAAGAATCTCCAATGTGATTCATATGACTAGCCTAATATTTTTTGATGTTCCGGATTCATTTTTAATATTATTGTAACCTAAAAACATTTATTTTTATGATTTATTTCAAAAATAAAATGAATTTACACTCGAAACACTAAAATTATATTATTTTATTCCTCCGAACCACTATATGTGCTAAATGGCTATCCCAAGTTTTTCGGACCTCCTAGGTTCAAGGATAATATTATTTTGACCAAAAAAAAAAATTTAATATTTTTACTTTGTTACCCTTATCAACCTTAAACACCTAAAAAAATTAAATTTCACAATGAATTTGCCTCCCTAGTATTTATTCTTACGGTTTCAATATATATGGTTTATTCTTACGTCATTAATAATATAAAATCACTAAACAAGTACATTACTATATTAATATAAACATGTGGGGGTTTACAATCCACCCCCCTTAAAGAATGTTTCGTCCTCGAAACTTACCTCAAGTAGCGAACAAGTGTGGGTACTTCTCTCGCATTTATAGCTCCGATTCCCAAGTAGCTTCTTCCACTCCATGGTGTTGCCACAAAACCTTCACTAGTCGGATGACTTTATTGCGGAGCACCTTCTCTTTGGTATCAAGAATCTTCACTGGTTGTTCTTCATATGTTGCTTCGTCTTGAACTTTAATATCTTCCAAATCTATCACCTGTGTCATCTCCAAATGACACTTCCTCAACATCGACACATGAAACACGTCGTGCACCCCTACAACTGAGCCGGTAATTGAAGTTGATACACCGCTTTGCCACTACTCTTTGATCACTTCAAATGGTCCGATGTACCTTGGAGGGCAATTTTCCCTTCTTGCGGAATCTCAAAACTCCCTTCTTAGGTGACACTTTGAGGAAAACATAGTCCCCTTCTTGGAACTCCAATGGTCATCATCTTCTGTCCGCATAGCTTTTCTACTACTTTGTGTCATGCGTAGTCTTTTCCCGAATTAGTTGAATCTTCTCTGTAGTTTCCCGAACAATTTTCTGGCCGAACACATATACTCTCGCCCGCATTCTAACCAACTTGTCGGTGATCAATATGGCCTTCCGTACAATATTTCATACGGAGCCATTCCAATACTTGCCTGATAGCTGTTGTTGTACGCAAATTCCACCAATGGCAAATGGGTCACTCGCAACTGCCCTTGCAAGGAGGAGCATATCCTCCAAATCTGTATCTCCCTCTCAGATTGGCCATTCGTTTGGGGATGAAAGTAGTGCTAAAATGCAATATTTTCCCCATAGCTCATTGTAGACTTTGCCCAAATTGCGCCACAAAACAAGAATCACGATCGAATACAATAGAGAGTGGAACTCCATGTAATCTCA